>RYYW01000836.1:0-17087 GCA_013621005.1 Aeschynomene evenia | reverse complement strand
GCTCATTACATCATCCTTTGGTTATTTAAACCTTCCTATTGACTAAAATGGCATCATTGACCAAAGTAAGACTAAATAAAGCTTAATACATTAATTAGGACCAAAATAGGCTCATTACATCATCCTTTCGTTATCTAAACCTTCCTAGTAAATAAAATGCAAGAATTGACCAAAGTAAGACCTAATGAAACTCAATAGACTCAATTAGGACAAAAATAGGCTCATTAGATCATCCTTTGCTTATCTACACCATCCTAGTGACTAAAATGGAGTCATTGACCAAAGTAAGACCTAATGAAGCTCAATACACTCAATAAGCACCAAAATAGGCTCATTACATCATCCTTTGCTTATCTAAACCTTCCTAGTGACTAAAATGGAGTCATGGACAAAAGTAAGACCAAATGAAGCTCAATACACTCAATTAGGACCAAAATAGGCTCATTACATCATCCTTTGGTTATCTAAACCTTCCTATTGACTAAAATGGCATCATTGACCAAAGTAAGACTAAATAAAGCTTAATACATTTAATTAGGACCAAAATAGGCTCATTACATCATCCTTTCGTTATCTAAGCCTTCCTAGTGACTAAAATGAAATAATTGACCAAAGTAAGACCTAATGAAGCTCAATACACTCAATTAGGACCAAAATAGGCTCATTACATCATCCTTTAGTTATCTAAACCTTCCTAATGACTAAAATGTTGTCATTGACCAAAGTAAGACCTAATGAAGCTCAATACACTCAATTAGGACCAAAATAGGCTCATTACATCATCCTTTGGTTATCTAAACCTTCCTAATGACTAAAATGGCGTCATTGACCAAAGTAAGACCAAATGAAGCTCAATACATTTAATTAGGACCAAAATAGGCTCATTACATCATCCTTTCGTTATCTAAACCTTCCTAGTAACTAAAATGAAGAATTGACCAAAGTAAGACCTAATGAAGCTCAATACACTCAATTAGGACCAAAATAGGCTCATTACATCATCCTTTGGTTATCTAACCTTCCTAGTGACTAAAATGAAAGAATTGACCAAAGTAAGACTAATGAAGCTCAATACACTCAATTAGGACCAAAATAGGCTCATTACGTCATCCTTTGGTTATCTAAACCTTCCTAATGACTAAAATGGCGTCATTGACCAAAGTAAGACCAAATGAAGCTCAATACATTTAATTAGGACCAAAATAGGCTCATTACATCATCCTTTCGTTATCTAAACCTTCCTAGTAACTAAAATGGAAGAATTGACCAAAGTAAGACCTAACGAAGCTCAATACACTCAATTAGGACCAAAATAGGCTCATTACATCATCCTTTGGTTATCTACACCATCCTAGTAACTAAAATGGAAGAATTGACCAAAGTACGACCTACTGAAGCTCAATACACTCAATTAGGACCAAAATAAGCTCATTACATCATCCTTTGGTTATCTAAACATTCCTAATGACTAAAATGGGGTCATTGACCAAAGTAAGACCAAATGAAGCTCAATACATTCAATTAGGACCAAAATAGGCTCATTACATCAGCCTTTCGTTATCTAAACCTTCCTAGTGACTAAAATGAAAGAATTGACCAAAGTAAGACCTAATGAAGCTCAATACACTCAATTAGGACCAAAATAGGCTCATTACATCATCCTTTAGTTATCTAAACCTTCCTAATGACTAAAATGTTGTCATTGACCAAAGTAAGACCTAATGAAGCTCAATACACTCAATAGGACCAAAATAGGCTCATTACATCATCCTTTGGTTATCTAACCCATCCTAGTAACTAAAATGGAAGAATTGACCAAAGTAAGACCTACTGAAGCTCAATACACTCAATTAGGACAAAATAGGCTCATTACATCATCCTTTGGTATCTACACCATCCTAGTAACTAAAATGGAAGAATTGACCAAAGTAAGACCTACTGAAGCTCAATACACTCAATTAGGACCAAAATAGGCTCATTACATCATCCTTTGGTTATCTAAACATTCCTAATGACTAAAATGGAGTCATTGACCAAAGTAAGACCAAATGAAGCTCAATACATTCAATTAGGACCAAAATAGGCTCATTACATCAGCCTTTCGTTATCTAAACCTTCCTAGTGACTAAATGAAAGAATTGACCAAAGTAAGACCTATGAAGCTCAATACACTCAATTAGGACCAAAATAGGCTCATTACATCATCCTTTGGTTATCTAAACTTCCTAATGACTAAAATTCATTGACCAAAGTAAGACCAAATGAAGCTCAATACATTCAATTAGGACCAAAATAGGCTCATTACATCATCCTTTCGTTATCTAAACCTTCCTAGTGACTAAAATGAAGAATTGACCAAAGTAAGACCAAATGAAGCTCAATACACTCAATTAGGACCAAAATAGGCTCATTACATCATCCTTTGGTTATCTAAACCTTCCTAATGACTAAAATGGCGTCATTGACCAAAGTAAGACCAAATGAAGTTTAATACATTTAATTAGGACCAAAATAGGCTCATTACATCATCCTTTCGTTATCTAAACCTTCCTAGTAACTAAAATGCAAGAATTGACCAAAGTAAGACCTAATGAAACTCAATAGACTCAATTAGGACAAAAATAGGCTTATTAGATCATCCTTTGCTTATCTACACCATCCTAGTGACTAAAATGGAGTCATTGACCAAAGTAAGACCAAATGAAGCTCAACACACTCAATTAGGACCAAAATAGGCTCATTACATCATCCTTTGCTTATCTAAACCTTCCTAGTGACTAAAGTGGAGTCATGGACAAAAGTAAGACCAAATGAAGCTCAATACACTCAATTAGGACCAAAATAGGCTCATTACATCATCCTTTGGTTATCTAAACCTTCCTATTGACTAAAATGGCATCATTGACCAAAGTAAGACTAAATAAAGCTTAATACATTTAATTAGGACCAAAATAGGCTCATTACATCATGCTTTCGTTATCTAAACCTTCCTAGTAACTAAAATGGAAGAATTGACCAAAGTAAGACCTAATGAAGCTCAAAACACTCAATTAGGACCAAAATAGGCTTATTACATCATCCTATGGTTATCTAAACCTTCTTAATGACTAAAATGGCGTCATTGACCAAAGTAAGACCAAATGAAGCTCAATACATTTAATTAGGACCAAAATAGGCTCATTACATCATCCTTTCGTTATCTAAACCTTCCTAGTAACTAAAATGCAAGAATTGACCAAAGTAAGACCTAATGAAACTCAATAGACTCAATTAGGACAAAATTAGGCTCATTAGATCATCCTTTGCTTATCTACACCATCCTAGTGACTAAAATGGAGTCATTGACCAAAGTAAGACCAAATGAAGCTCAACACACTCAATAAGGACCAAAATAGGCTCATTACATCATCCTTTGTTATCTAAACCTTCCTAGTGACTAAAATGGAGACATGGACAAAAGTAAGACCAAATGAAGCTCAATACACTCAATTAGGACCAAAATAGGCTCATTACATCATCCTTTGGTTATCTAAACCTTCCTATTGACTAAAATGGCATCATTGACCAAAGTAAGACTAAATAAAGCTTAATACATTTAATTAGGACCAAAATAGGCTCATTACATCATCCTTTCGTTATCTAAACCTTCCTAGTAACTAAAATGGAAGAATTGACCAAAGTAAGACCTAATGAAGCTCAAAACACTCAATTAGGACCAAAATAGGCTCATTACATCATCCTTTGGTTATCTAAACCTTCCTAGTGACTAAAATGAAATAATTGACCAAAGTAAGACCTAATGAAGCTCAATACACTCAATTAGGACCAAAATAGGCTCATTACATCATCCTTTGGTTATCTAAACCTTCTTAATGACTAAAATGGAGTCATTGACCAAAGTAAGACCAAATGAAGCTCAACACATTCAATTAGGACCAAAATAGGCTCATTACATCATCCTTTCGTTATCTAAACCTTCCTAGTAACTAAAATGGAAGAATTGACCAAAGTAAGACCAAATGAAGCTCAAAACACTCAATTAGGACCAAAATAGGCTCATTACATCATACTTTCGTTATCTAAACCTTCCTAGTGACTAAAATGAAATAATTGACCAAAGTAAGACCTAATGAAGCTCAATACACTCAATTAGGACCAAAATAAGCTCATTACCTCATCCTTTGGTTATCTAAACCGTAATGACTAAAATGGAGTCATTGACCAAAGTAAGACCAAATGAAGCTCAACACATTCAATTAGGACCAAAATAGGCTCATTACATCATCCTTTCGTTATCTAAACCTTCCTAGTAACTAAAATGGAAGAATTGACCAAAGTAAGACCTAATGAAGCTCAATACACTCAATAGGACCAAAATAGGCTCATTACATCATCCTTTGGTTATCTAACCTTCCTAGTGACTAAAATAAAGAATTGACCAAAGTAAGACTTAATGAAGCTCAATACACTCAATTAGGACCAAAATAGGCTCATTACGTCATCCTTTGGTTATCTAAACCTTCCTAATGACTAAAATGGCGTCATTGACCAAAGTAAGACCAAATGAAGCTCAATACATTTAATTAGGACCAAAATAGGCTCATTACATCATCCTTTCGTTATCTAAACCTTCCTAGTAACTAAAATGGAAGAATTGACCAAAGTAAGACCTAACGAAGCTCAATACACTCAATTAGGACCAAAATAGGCTCATTACATCATCCTTTCGTTATCTACACCATCCTAGTAACTAAAATGGAAGAATTGACCAAAGTAAGACCTATGAAGCTCAATACACTCAATTAGGACCAAAATAAGCTCATTACATCATCCTTTGGTTATCTAAACTTCCTAATGACTAAAATGGAGTCATTGACCAAAGTAAGACCAAATGAAGCTCAATACATTCAATTAGGACCAAAATAGGCTCATTACATCATCCTTTGGTTATCTACATTCCTAATGACTAAAATGGAGTCATTGACCAAAGTAAGACCAAATGAAGCTCAATACATTCAATTAGGACCAAAATAGGCTCATTACATCAGCCTTTCGTTATCTAAACCTTCCTAGTGACTAAATGAAAGAATTGACCAAAGTAAGACCTAATGAAGCTCAATACACTCAATTAGGACCAAAATAGGCTCATTACATCATCCTTTGGTTATCTACACCTCCTAGTAACTAAAATGGAAGAATTGACCAAAGTAAGACCTATGAAGCTCAATACACTCAATTAGGACCAAAATAAGCTCATTACATCATCCTTTGGTTATCTAAAACTTCCTAATGACTAAAATGGAGTCATTGACCAAAGTAAGACCAAATGAAGCTCAATACATTCAATTAGGACCAAAATAGGCTCATTACATCATCCTTTCGTTATCTAAACCTTCCTAGTGACTAAAATGAAGAATTGACCAAAGTAAGACCTAATGAAGCTCAATACACTCAATTAGGACCAAATAGGCTCATTACATCATCCTTTGTTATCTAAACCTTCCTAATGACTAAAATGGTCAATGACCAAAGTAAGACCTAATGAAGCTCAATACACTCAATTAGGACCAAAATAGGCTCATTACATCATCCTTTTGTTATCTAAACCTTCCTAGTGACTAAATGGAATGACAAAGTAAGACCAAATGAAGTCAATTAGGACCAAAATAGCTCATTACAGGACTAAAATGGATCATTGACCAAAGTAAGACAGCTTAATACATTTAATTAGGACCAAAATAGGCTCATTACATCATCCTTTCGTTATCTAAACCTTCCTAGTAACTAAAATGCAAGAATTGACCAAAGTAAGACCTAATGAAACTCAATAACTCAATTAGGACAAAAATAGGCTCATTAGATCATCCTTTGCTTATCTACACCATCCTAGTGACTAAAATGGAGTCATTGACCAAAGTAAGACCAAATGAAGCTCAACACACTCAATAAGGACCAAAATAGGCTCATTACATCATCCTTTTGTTATCTAAACCTTCCTAGTGACTAAAAGTCATGGACAAAAGTAAGACCAAATGAAGCTCAATACACTCAATTAGGACCAAAATAGGCTCATTACATCATCCTTTGGTTATCTAAACCTTCCTATGACTAAAATGGTCATTGACCAAAGTAAGACTAAATAAAGCTTAATACATTTAATTAGGACCAAAATAGGCTCATTACATCATCCTTTCGTTATCTAACCTTCCTAGTAACTAAAATGGAAGAATTGACCAAAGTAAGACCTAATGAAGCTCAAAACACTCAATTATGACCCAAATAGGCTCATTACATCATCCTTTGGTTATCTAAACCTTCCTAGTGACTAAAATGAAATAATTGACCAAAGTAAGACCTAATGAAGCTCAATACACTCAATTAGGACCAAAATAGGCTCATTACATCATCCTTTAGTTATCTAAACCTTCCTAATGACTAAAATGTTGTCATTGACCAAAGTAAGACCTAATGAAGCTCAATACACTCAATTAGGACCAAATAGGCTCATTACATCATCCTTTGGTTATCTAAACCTTCCTAATGACTAAAATGGCGTCATTGACCAAAGTAAGACCAAATGAAGCTCAATACATTTAATTAGGACCAAAATAGGCTCATTACATCATCCTTTCGTTATCTAAACCTTCCTAGTAACTAAAATGCAAGAATTGACCAAAGTAAGACCTAATGAAACTCAATACACTCAATTAGGACAAAATAGGCTCATTAGATCATCCTTTGCTTATCTACACCATCCTAGTGACTAAAATGGAGTCATTGACCAAAGTAAGACCAAATGAAGCTCAATACACTCAATAGGACAAAATAGGCTCATTACATCATCCTTTGCTTATCTAAACCTTCCTAGTGACTAAAGTGGAGTCATGGACAAAGTAAGACCAAATGAAGCTCAATACACTCAATTAGGACCAAAATAGGCTCATTACATCATCCTTTGGTTATCTAAACCTTCCTGACTAAAATGGCATCATTGACCAAAGTAAGACTAAATAAAGCTTAATACATTTAATTAGGACCAAAATAGGCTCATTACATCATCCTTTCGTTATCTAAACCTTCCTAGTAACTAAAATGGAAGAATTGACCAAAGTAAGACCTAATGAAGAATTAGGACCAAAATAGGCTCATTACATCATCTTTCGTTATCTAAACCTTCCTAGTAACTAAAATGAAGAATTGACCAAAGTAAGACCAAATGAAGCTCAAAACACTCAATTAGGACCAAAATAGGCTCATTACATCATCTTTGTTATCTAAACCTTCCTAGTGACTAAAATGAAATAATTGACCAAAGTAAGACCTAATGAAGCTCAATACACTCAATTAGGACCAAAATAGGCTCATTACATCATCCTTTGGTTATCTAAACCTTCTTAATGACTAAAATGGAGTCATTGACAAAGTAAGACCAAATGAAGCTCAACACATTCAATTAGGACCAAAATAGGCTCATTACATCATCCTTTCGTTATCTAAACCTTCCTAGTAACTAAAATGGAAGAATTGACCAAAGTAAGACCTAATGAAGCTCAATACACTCAAGTAGACCAAAATAGGCTCATTACATCATCCTTTGGTTATCTAACCATCCTAGTAACTAAAATGGAAGAATTGACCAAAGTAAGACCTATGAAGCTCAATACACTCAATTAGGACCAAAATAAGCTCATTACATCATCCTTTGGTTATCTAAACTTCCTAATGACTAAAATGGAGTCATTGACCAAAGTAAGACCAAATGAAGCTCAATACATTCAATTAGGACCAAAATAGGCTCATTACATCACCTTTCGTTATCTAAACCTTCCTAGTGACTAAAATGAAAGAATTGACCAAAGTAAGACCTAATGAAGCTCAATACACTCAATTAGGACCAAAATAGGCTCATTACATCATCCTTTGTTATCTAAACCTTCCTAATGAAAATGTTGTCATTGACCAAAGTAAGACCTAATGAAGCTCAATACACTCAATAAGGACCAAAATAGGCTCATTACATCATCCTTTGTTATCTAAACCTTCCTAGTGACTAAAAGTGGAGTCATGACAAAAGTAAGACCAAATGAAGCTCAATACACTCAATTAGGACCAAAATAGGCTCATTACATCATCCTTTGGTTATTAAACCTTCCTATGACTAAAATGGCATCATTGACCAAAGTAAGACTAAATAAAGCTTAATACATTTAATTAGGACCAAAATAGGCTCATTACATCATCCTTTCGTTATCTAAACCTTCCTAGTAACTAAAATGCAAGAATTGACCAAAGTAAGACCTAATGAAACTCAATAGACTCAATTAGGACAAAATAGGCTCATTAGATCATCCTTTGCTTATCTACACCATCCTAGTGACTAAAATGGAGTCATTGACCAAAGTAAGACCAAATGAAGCTCAACACACTCAATTAAGGACCAAAATAGGCTCATTACATCATCCTTTGCTTATCTAAACCTTCCTAGTGACTAAAGTGGAGTCATGGACAAAAGTAAGACCAAATGAAGCTCAATACACTCAATTAGGACCAAAATAGGCTCATTACATCATCCTTTGGTTATCTAAACCTTCCTATTGACTAAAATGGCATCATTGACCAAAGTAAGACTAAATAAAGCTTAATACATTTAATTAGGACCAAAATAGGCTCATTACATCATCCTTTCGTTATCTAACCTTCCTAGTAACTAAAATGGAAGAATTGACCAAAGTAAGACCTAATGAAGCTCAAACACTCAATTATGACCAAATAGGCTCATTACATCATCCTTTGGTTATCTAAACCTTCCTAGTGACTAAAATGAAAATAATTGACTAAGAAATGAAGCTCAATACACTCAATTAGGACCAAAATAGGCTCATTACATCATCCTTTAGTTATCTAAACCTTCCTAATGACTAAAATGTTGTCATTGACCAAAGTAAGACCTAATGAAGCTCAATACACTCAATTAGGACCAAAATAGGCTCATTACATCATCCTTTGGTTATCTAAACCTTCCTAATGACTAAAATGGCGTCATTGACCAAAGTAAGACCAAATGAAGCTCAATACATTTAATTAGGACCAAAATAGGCTCATTACATCATCCTTTCGTTATCTAAACCTTCCTAGTAACTAAAATGCAAGAATTGACCAAAGTAAGACCTAATGAAACTCAATAGACTCAATTAGGACAAAAATAGGCTCATTAGATCATCCTTTGCTTATCTACACAATCCTAGTGACTAAAATGGAGTCATTGACCAAAGTAAGACCAAATGAAGCTCACACACTCAATAAGGACTAAAATAGGTCATTACATCATCCTTTGCTTATCTAAACCTTCCTACTGACTAAAGTGGAGTCATGGACAAAGTAAGACCAAATGAAGCTCAATACACTCAATTAGGACCAAAATAGGCTCATTACATCATCCTTTGGTTATCTAAACCTTCCTATTGACTAAAATGGCATCATTGACCAAAGTAAGACTAATGCTTAATACATTTAATTAGGACCAAAATAGGCTCATTACATCATCCTTTCGTTATCTAAACCTTCCTAGTAACTAAAATGAAGAATTGACCAAAGTAAGACCTAATGAAGCTCAACATTCAATTAGGACCAAAATAGGCTCATTACATCATCCTTTCGTTATCTAAACCTTCCTAGTAACTAAAATGGAAGAATTGACCAAAGTAAGACCAAATGAAGCTCAAAACACTCAATTAGGACCAAAATAGGCTCATTACATCATACTTTCGTTATCTAAACCTTCCTAGTGACTAAAATGAAATAATTGACCAAAGTAAGACCTAATGAAGCTCAATACACTCAATTAGGACCAAAATAGCTCATTACATCATCCTTTGGTTATCTAAACCTTCTAATGACTAAAATGGAGTCATTGACAAAAGTAAGACCAAATGAAGCTCAACACATTCAATTAGGACCAAAATAGGCTCATTACATCATCCTTTCGTTATCTAAACCTTCCTAGTAACTAAAATGGAAGAATTGACCAAAGTAAGACCTAATGAAGCTCAATACACTCAATAGACCAAAATAGGCTCATTACATCATCCTTTGGTTATCTAACCTCCCTAGTAACTAAAATGGAAGAATTGACCAAAGTAAGACCTAATGAAGCTCAATACACTCAATTAGGACCAAAATAGCTCATTACATCATCCTTTGGTTATCTAAACATTCCTAATGACTAAAATGGAGTCATTGACCAAAGTAAGACCAAATGAAGCTCAATACATTCAATTAGGACCAAATAGGCTCATTACATCATCCTTTCGTTATCTAAACCTTCCTAGTGACTAAAATGAAAGAATTGACCAAAGTAAGACCTAATGAAGCTCAATACACTCAATTAGGACCAAAATAGGCTCATTACATCATCCTTTGTTATCTAAACCTTCCTAATATTAAAATGATTGACCAAAGTAAGACCTAATGAAGCTCAATACACTCAATAAGGACCAAAATAGGCTCATTACATCATCCTTTTTATCTAAACCTTCCTAGTGACTAAAATGGAGTCATGGACAAAAGTAAGACCAAATGAAGCTCAATACACTCAATTAGGACCAAAATAGGCTCATTACATCATCCTTTGGTTCTAAACCTTCCTAGTGACTAAAATGGATCAATTGACCAAAGTAAGACTAAATAAAGCTCAATACATTTAATTAGGACCAAAATAGGCTCATTACATCATCCTTTCGTTATCTAAACCTTCCTAGTAACTAAAATGCAAGAATTGACCAAAGTAAGACCTAATGAAACTCAATAGACTCAATTAGGACAAAAATAGGCTCATTAGATCATCCTTTGCTTATCTACACCATCCTAGTGACTAAAATGGAGTCATTGACCAAAGTAAGACCAAATGAAGCTCAACACTCAATAGGACCAAAATAGGCTCATTACATCATCCTTTGCTTATCTAAACCTTCCTAGTGACTAAATGGAGTCATGGACAAAAGTAAGACCAAATGAAGCTCAATACACTCAATTAGGACCAAAATAGGCTCATTACATCATCCTTTGGTTATCTAAACCTTCCTATTGACTAAAATGGCATCATTGACCAAAGTAAGACTAAATGAAGCTCAATACATTTAATTAGGACCAAAATAGGCTCATTACATCATCCTTTCGTTATCTAAACCTTCCTAGTAACTAAAATGGAAGAATTGACCAAAGTAAGACCTAATGAAGCTCAAACACTCAATTAGACCAAATAGGCTCATTACATCATCCTTTGGTTATCTAAACCTTCCTAGTGACTAAAATGGACCAAAGTAAGACCTAATGAAGCTCAATACACTCAATTAGGACCAAAATAGGCTCATTACATCATCCTTTGTTATCTAAACCTTCCTATGACTAAAATGCATTGACCAAAGTAAGACCTAATGAAGCTCAATACACTCAATTAGGACCAAAATAGGCTCATTACATCATCCTTTGGTTATCTAAACCTTCCTAATGACTAAAATGGCGTCATTGACCAAAGTAAGACCAAATGAAGCTCAATACATTTAATTAGGACCAAAATAGGCTCATTACATCATCCTTTCGTTATCTAAACCTTCCTAGTAACTAAAATGCAAGAATTGACCAAAGTAAGACCTAATGAAACTCAATACTCAATTAGGACAAAATAGGCTCATTAGATCATCCTTTGCTTATCTATCCTAGTGACTAAAATGGAGTCATTGACCAAGTAAGACCAAATGAAGCTCAACACTCAATAAGGACTAAAAATAGGCTCATTACATCATCCTTTGCTTATCTAAACCTTCCTACTGACTAAAGTGGAGTCATGGACAAACCAATGAAGCTCAATACACTCAATTAGGACCAAAATAGGCTCATTACATCATCCTTTGGTTATCTAAACCTTCCTATTGACTAAAATGGTCATTGACCAAAGTAAGACTAAATAAAGCTTAATACATTTAATTAGGACCAAAATAGGCTCATTACATCATCCTTTCGTTATCTAAACCTTCCTAGTAACTAAAATGAAGAATTGACCAAAGTAAGACCTAATGAAGCTCAACACATTCAATTAGGACCAAATAGGCTCATTACATCATCCTTTCGTTATCTAAACCTTCCTAGTAACTAAAATGGAAGAATTGACCAAAGTAAGACCAAATGAAGCTCAAACACTCAATTAGGACCAAAATAGGCTCATTACATCATCTTTCGTTATCTAAACCTTCCTAGTGACTAAAATGAAATAATTGACCAAAGTAAGACCTAATGAAGCTCAATACACTCAATTAGGACCAAAATAGCTCATTACATCATCCTTTGGTTATCTAAACCTTCTTAATGACTAAAATGGAGTCATTGACAAAAGTAAGACCAAATGAAGCTCAACACATTCAATTAGGACCAAAATAGGCTCATTACATCATCCTTTCGTTATCTAAACCTTCCTAGTAACTAAAATGGAAGAATTGACCAAAGTAAGACCTAATGAAGCTCAATACACTCAATACGACCAAAATAGGCTCATTACATCATCCTTTGGTTATCTAACCTTCCTAGTGACTAAAATGAAGAATTGACCAAAGTAAGACTATGAAGCTCAATACACTCAATTAGGACCAAAACTCATTACATCATCCTTTGGTTATCTAAACCTTCCTAATGACTAAAATGTCATTGACCAAAGTAAGACCAAATGAAGCTCAATACATTTAATTAGGACCAAAATAGGCTCATTACATCATCCTTTCGTTATCTAAACCTTCCTAGTACTAAAATGGAAGAATTGACCAAAGTAAGACCTAAGAAGCTCAATACACTCAATTAGGACCAAAATAGGCTCATTACATCATCCTTTGGTTATCTAACCTCCTAGTAACTAAAATGGTTGACCAAAGTAAGACCTAGAAGCTCAATACACTCAATTAGGACCAAAATAGGCTCATTACATCATCCTTTGGTTATCTAAACATTCCTAATGACTAAAATGGAGTCATTGACCAAAGTAAGACCAAATGAAGCTCAATACATTCAATTAGGACCAAAATAGGCTCATTACATCATCCTTTCGTTATCTAAACCTTCCTAGTGACTAAAATGAAAGAATTGACCAAAGTAAGACCTAATGAAGCTCAATACACTCAATTAGGACCAAAATAGGCTCATTACATCATCCTTTGGTTATCTAAACCTTCCTAATGACTAAAATGGCGTCATTGACCAAAGTAAGACCAAATGAAGCTCAATACATTTAATTAGGACCAAAATAGGCTCATTACATCATCCTTTCGTTATCTAAACCTTCCTAGTAACTAAAATGGAAGAATTGACCAAAGTAAGACCTAATGAAGCTCAACACTTCAATTAGGACCAAAATAGGCTCATTACATCATCCTTTCGTTATCTAAACCTTCCTAGTAACTAAAATGGAAGAATTGACCAAAGTAAGACCAAATGAAGCTCAAAACACTCAATTAGGACCAAAATAGGCTCATTACATCATCTTTGTTATCTAAACCTTCCTAGTGACTAAAATGAAATAATTGACCAAAGTAAGACCTAATGAAGCTCAATACACTCAATTAGGACCAAAATAGCTCATTACATCATCCTTTGGTTATCTAAACCTTCTTAATGACTAAAATGGAGTCATTGACAAAAGTAAGACCAAATGAAGCTCAACACATTCAATTAGGACCAAAATAGGCTCATTACATCATCCTTTCGTTATCTAAACCTTCCTAGTAACTAAAATGGAAGAATTGACCAAAGTAAGACCTAATGAAGCTCAATACACTCAATTAGACCAAAATAGGCTCATTACATCATCCTTTGGTTATCTAACCTTCCTAGTGACTAAAATGAAAGAATTGACCAAAGTAAGACCTAATGAAGCTCAACACTCAATTAGGACCAAAATAGGCTCATTACATCATCCTTTGGTTATCTAAACCTTCCTAAGACTAAAATGGCGTCATTGACCAAAGTAAGACCAAATGAAGCTCAATACATTTAATTAGGACCAAAATAGGCTCATTACATCATCCTTTCGTTATCTAAACCTTCCTAGTAACTAAAATGGAAGAATTGACCAAAGTAAGACCTAATGAAGCTCAACACATTCAATTAGGACCAAAATAGGCTCATTACATCATCCTTTCGTTATCTAAACCTTCCTAGTAACTAAAATGGAAGAATTGACCAAAGTAAGACCAAATGAAGCTCAAAACACTCAATTAGGACCAAAATAGGCTCATTACATCATCTTTCGTTATCTAAACCTTCCTAGTGACTAAAATGAAATAATTGACCAAAGTAAGACTAATGAAGCTCAATACACTCAATTAGGACCAAAATAGCTCATTACATCATCCTTTGGTTATCTAAACCTTCTTAATGACTAAAATGGAGTCATTGACAAAAGTAAGACCAAATGAAGCTCAACACATTCAATTAGGACCAAAATAGGCTCATTACATCATCCTTTCGTTATCTAAACCTTCCAAGTAACTAAAATGGAAGAATTGACCAAAGTAAGACCTAATGAAGCTCAATACACTCAATAGACCAAAATAGGCTCATTACATCATCCTTTGGTTATCTAACCTTCCTAGTGACTAAAATGAAAGAATTGACCAAAGTAAGACTTAATGAAGCTCAATATACTCAATTAGGACCAAAGGCTCATTACATCATCCTTTGGTTATCTAAACCTTCTAATGACTAAAATGCGTCATTGACCAAAGTAAGACCAAATGAAGCTCAATACATTTAATTAGGACCAAAAGGCTCATTACATCATCCTTTCGTTATCTAAACCTTCCTAGTAACTAAAATGGAAGAATTGACCAAAGTAAGACCTAACGAAGCTCAATACACTCAATTAGGACCAAAATAGGCTCATTACATCATCCTTTGGTTATCTACACCATCCTAGTAACTAAAATGGAAGAATTGACCAAAGTAAGACCTACTGAAGCTCAATACACTCAATTAGGACCAAAATAGGCTCATTACATCATCCTTTGTTATCTAAACCTTCCTAATGACTAAAATGTTGTCATTGACCAAAGTAAGACCTAATGAAGCTCAATACACTCAATTAGGACCAAAATAGGCTCATTACATCATCCTTTGGTTATCTAAACCTTCCTAATGACTAAAATGGCGTCATTGACCAAAGTAAGACCAAATGAAGCTCAATACATTTAATTAGGACCAAAATAGGCTCATTACATCATCCTTTCGTTATCTAAACCTTCCTAGTAACTAAAATGCAAGAATTGACCAAAGTAAGACCTAATGAAACTCAATAGACTCAATTAGGACAAAAATAGGCTCATTAGATCATCCTTTGCTTATCTACACCATCCTAGTGACTAAAATGGAGTCATTGACCAAAGTAAGACCAAATGAAGCTCAACACTCAATTAGGACCAAAATAGGCTCATTACATCATCCTTTGGTTATCTAAACCTTCCTAGTGACTAAAGTGGAGTCATGGACAAAAGTAAGACCAAATGAAGCTCAATACACTCAATTAGGACCAAAATAGGCTCATTACATCATCCTTTGGTTATCTAAACCTTCCTATTGACTAAAATGGATCATTGACCAAAGTAAGACTAATAAAGCTTAATACATTTAATTAGGACCAAAATAGGCTCATTACATCATCCTTTCGTTATCTAAACCTTCCTAGTAACTAAAATGGAAGATTGACCAAAGTAAGACCTAATGAAGCTCAATACACTCAATAGACCAAAATAGGCTCATTACATCATCCTTTGGTTATCTAAACCTTCCTAGTGACTAAAATGAAAAATTGACCAAAGTAAGACCTAATGAAGCTCAATACACTCAATTAGGACAAAATCTCATAACATCATCCTTTGCTTATCTAAACCTTCCTAGTGACTAAAGTGGAGTCATGGACAAAAGTAAGACCAAATGAAGCTCAATACTCAATTAGGACCAAATAGGCTCATTACATCATCCTTTGGTTATCTAAACCTTCCTATTGACTAAAATGGCATCATTGACCAAAGTAAGACTAAATAAAGCTTAATACATTAATTAGGACCAAATTAGGCTCATTACATCATCTTTCGTTATCTAAACCTTCCTAGTAACTAAAATGGAAGAATTGACCAAAGTAAGACCTAATGAAGCTCAAAACACTCAATTAGGACCAAAATAGGCTTATTATATCATCTTTGGTTATCTAAACCTTCCTAGTGACTAAAATGAAATAATTGACCAAAGTAAGACCTAATGAAGCTCAATACACTCAATTAGGACCAAAATAGGCTCATTACATCATCCTTTGGTTATCTAAACCTTCTTAATGACTAAAATGGAGTCATTGACCAAAGTAAGACCAAATGAAGCTCAACACATTCAATTAGGACCAAAATAGGCTCATTACATCATCCTTTCGTTATCTAAACCTTCCTAGTAACTAAAATGGAAGAATTGACCAAAGTAAGACCTAACGAAGCTCAATACACTCAATTAGGACCAAAATAGGCTCATTACATCATCCTTTGGTTATCTACACCATCCTAGTAACTAAAATGGAAGAATTGACCAAAGTAAGACCTACTGAAGCTCAATACACTCAATTAGGACCAAAATAAGCTCATTACATCATCCTTTGGTTATCTAAACATTCCTAATGACTAAAATGGAGTCATTGACCAAAGTAAGACCAATGAAGCTCAATACATTCAATTAGGACCAAAATAGGCTCATTACATCAGCCTTTCGTTATCTAAACCTTCCTAGTGACTAAAATGAAAGAATTGACCAAAGTAAGACCTAATGAAGCTCAATACACTCAATTAGGACCAAAATAGGCTCATTACATCATCCTTTAGTTATCTAAACCTTCCTAGTGACTAAAATGTTGTCATTGACCAAAAGTAAGACCTAATGAAGCTCAATACACTCAATAAGGACCAAATAGGCTCATTACATCATCCTTTGGTTATCTACACCATCCTAGTAACTAAAATGGAAGAATTGACCAAAGTAAGACCTACTGAAGCTCAATACACTCAATTAGG
>RYYW01000835.1:0-17156 GCA_013621005.1 Aeschynomene evenia | reverse complement strand
ACTAAAAAGCTCATGCACTAAACCTTTACAAACATTTAAGACAAGGGTAAATTGGAACTTGCACAAAATGTCATAACTAAGACAACTCAGCAATGTGTAGTTTCTGCCCGAAATGTTGCAGCTAGTTTTTGAAGCCTTTAATGAACTCTTTTGGCCTTGAGCTCTGAAGAAAAGTTGTGGCTCTATGTCTTATCTTCCATAGCCACAAAAAATCATCCAATTCCAGCAAGTGTAGCTCGAGATATTGCAAAAACACTGAGTGCTGCTCCAGAATACTGTCATAGACGCTTCATTAACTTTGAGTCCACTTATGAGCTTCTTAGTGACCTCAATTGCTTTCGAGCTCGGAAGATGAAATGAAGCCTTGTGTCTTAGCTTTACAATGCCACTAAAATCAAGTAATTCCAATATCTGTAGCTCCAGTTCCAGCCTCTGCAACACTGGCTGCTCAGGAATGTTGCTCCAGAATTCTGCAGCAAGCTTGACCCCACTTGAAGCTCCAATTTGAAGTCTTTATGCTTTGAATCAGCTTTCGTGTTCTTCATGCAAGTTGTAGACCTGTGTCTATGCTTTCCAACAAGACAAAGAACACAAAATTCCAGTTTCTAGAACTCATGTTATAAGCCAATTACATAACAGTGTTGAAAAGAACAAAATGCTGGGAAAATGCATAAAGCTCCAAATTAAGTTCCAAATGTCAAATATGATGCAAAAGTGGTCAATTAGGCTCAAGAGTGGTTAATTGACATGCATACAAAGAGGATTAATCACTAAAAATTATGTTCTATCAGTCGTCTTCTATTTATGTTGCACATATCTAGGGCTCCTGATGGTCTCAGAATCAATAAGGGAGCAGGTGGAGCATGGAGTGGCACGTCGTCCTCCAAAACATACACAAAAGTCGAGTCCTACGGAGGGCCATCCAAACTCAAAAATCGGTGCGAAGACACACTGTACCAGTCAAAGTATTGGAGTGATGGCCAATGATCGTAGAACAACTCGAACCGGATTCTCCTCTAACATCGTGCACCCCAGACTAAATGCCACCCTTGGTGCTCAGTGGGCCACCAGACTTCCCGCTTGGTGCATAGATTGACACTTTGTAGCCGGTCAATGTTGATCAACACATAGGGTATGTGTTGAGCTCCACCGAACTGGCGCAATACTCTCTCAACATAGTGCCACTCTGTAGTGGCAAAACAGATGATGCTGGTGTCAAAGTGCCACAAATCTCGCTCAGCAAAAACCCACTCGGGCGTTACTGCTCTAACACGATCATCATTGTATGGCCTCCAGATAATCTGTGACAAATTTTAACGAACAAAAATATATTAATTTCATTATAAACGTTATAAATAAATTTTTAAAATATCATGACCATTATTTTTTCTTACCTCGTGCAATCCTATGCTGTCTAGCATACTCCTGCATCTGACAAGTCGCTCCTCCAACCTCCTGTTGGCATTTTTATTTTCTTCATAAAAAAATATCACCTAAAAAAAAGGAACTGAATCATGTCGAACTGCCCCTGGGAAGAATATCGGCAAGTGCGACCATGCCCTTGACTGCAACAGGATATCACATCCTGCTATATCAGTGATGTCGGACTTAGTAGCTCGTTTCAACTCCCTGTATAATGTGGCCAACACGGCTGATCCACAGTTACGTCTACTAGTATGCTCCCAGTCATTGAGCAGTGGGAGCCACCTCAAATGTCCTCTGTTCCCGGATTTATCCAGGAACAAGTACCCACCAAAGAGGACAATAATTCAAGCCTTGGTCGCTCTCTGCACCTCGATGTCGGTAGGATGGGGCTTCGCGTCCAGTGCAGTAACAAGAGTCGTCAACCACTTCAACGTCACCCTCATACACTCATCTGGGGGGGGGGGGGGGACAACACCAAGCAGCACCTCACAAATGACATAAATGCTGCGCTGGTAGTGTGTCTCCCAGTGACCGGCACAACCGCTCACCGGCTCCCTATCTACACAAATGCCAAGATGGAATGGCATGTCCTGTGAGCGGTGACCAAAGTAAGACCAAATGAAGCTCAATACACTCAATTAGGACGAAAATAGGCTCATTACATCATCCTTTGGTTATCTACAATATCTTAGTGACTAAAATGGAGCCATTGATCAAAGTAAGACCAAATGAAGCTTAATACACTCAATTAGGACCAAAATAGGCTCATTAGGTCATCCTTTGGTTATCTAAACCTTCCTAGTGACTAAAATGGAAGAATTGACAAAAGTAAGACCTAATGAAGCTCAATACATCATCCTTTGGTTATATATACCATCATAGTGACTAAAATGGAGCCATTGACCAAAGTAAGACAAAACGAAGCTCAATACACTCAATTAGGACCAAAATAGGCTCATTACATCATCCTTTGGTTATCTACAACATCCTAGTGACTAAAATGGAGCCATTGACCAAAGTAAGACCAAATGAAGCTCAATACACTCAATTAGGACCAAAATAGATCATTAGGTCATCCTTTGGTTATCGACACCATCCTAGTGACTAAAATGAGCCATTGACCAAAGTAAGACCAAATGAAGCTAAATACACTTAATTAGGACCAAAATAGCTCATTACATCATCCTTTTGGTTATCTATAATATCTAAGTGACTAAAATGGATCATTGACCAAAGTGAGACCAATATGAAGCTCAATACACTCAATTAGACCAAAATAGGCTCATTACATCATCCTTTGTAATCTACAACATCCTAGTGACTAAAATGGAAGCCATTGACCAAAGTAAGACAAAATGAAGCTCAATACACTCAATTAGGACAAAATAGGATCATTAGTCATCCTTTGGTTATCTACACCATCCTAGTGACTAAAATGGACCATTGACCAAAGTAAGACCAAATGAAGCTAAATACATCACTCAATTAGACCAAAATAGGCTCATTACATCATCCTTTGGTATTTACAATATCTTAGTGACAAAAATGAGTCATTGACCAAAATTGAGACCAAATGAAGCTCAATACACTCAATTAGGACCAAAATAGGCTCATTAGGTCATCCTTTGTTATCTAAACCTTCCTAGTGACTAAAATGTAATAATTGACTAAAGTAAACCTAATGAAAAGCTCTAATACACTCAATTAGAATCAAAATATGGCTCATTAGGTCATCCTTTGGTTATCTAAACCCTTCCTAGAGACTAAAATTTGGCCATTGACCAAAGTAAGACCAAAATTAAGCTCAATACACTCTGTTAGGACCAAAATAGCTCATTACATCATCCTTTGGTTATCTACAACATCCTGAAAGTGTATGTGTGCACGAGAAGGGGGGTTGAATCGTGCAATTTTAAAAATTACTTCTTAAAACTTTTTACTTAGAAAGCTGGTTTTACTCAGAAGGTAGATTTAAGAGTTTGCAGCGGAAATTGCTTTATGAGAGATTAAGTTTCTGAGAACTTAGTCTTTCTGAGAAAGTTCCTTTCTGAGCAGCTTTAAGATAAATGACTTTAAGTTAGAGTTTCTTAAACGCTTTCTGATTTTAATCAATAAAGTTTTAACGAGACCTCTTAATTAAAAATCGTGGTAGAGTTTTTCTCAAAGATTTATGCAAGTAAGAGTAAGGAGAAAAGCTTAACACAAAGATTTTTATACTGGTTCGGTTATAACCAACCTACTCCATCCTCAACCTTCAGTTGAGAGTTCTTGGATATTCTTCTTAAAGTGCCTTCCCAGACAACAATGCCTTTACCAAGTAAAGGACCTCCACCACTTCACAACCCCGAAGTGGATTTCCTTGCCTCCAACACTAGAGGACTTCCTTGCCTTAATCACTTAAGGACTTCCTTGCCTTTAATCACTTAAGGACTTTGAACTTTGCCTCAAACACCAGAGGACTTAAAACTGCCTTCACACAAAGGATCTTAGTCGTTTTTCGAAAGTTTGGTTTTGATTGAAAACAACTACCAAGACTAAGTTACAAACCTAGTTTTACACTTAGTAGACTTCTAGAAATAACTTATACAAGGTAAGGATTTACGACCAATAATGAACTAGAAGATTTTAGCAAAGTTCGAAAAAACAACTTTTTAAAAATTGTTCTTTCTGAGAAAATTTCAAGTTTGAAATATGATTTCAAATTGACAGAGCTTGGTTGCTCAGTTTGTTTGAATTTTTCGCGCTAAAGTTTCGTCAATTTACTCTGTAATTTGATCTCATACTTATAGGCGTTAATGAGCCACGAATTTGAAGATTCTTTTTGCCGATGTGGCTGTGTCCTTCTCGGAACGGCTCCCTGCTACAGTCAGCGCGAAATGAGAGGAAACTTTTTAGAGCTGCACAGTGCGCGTGTTCCCACTTCCTTAGCTTGTTGTAGCGAGCTTTCTGAGACTTGCTTGCGATCCCTTGAGTCCAGACACTTGGTTGCTTCTGAGTCCAACTTTCTGAGAGTTGTACGGACTTCTGAGGCGAACCCTTCTGAGGAAAGACCCTTCTGAGAACTACTAGTCGCAAGGTCTTCTGAGACCCTTGCTGAGGCGATCAGTGTTCTTTCCTCAGAAACATGTTTTCACCTTCTGCGCTTCTGAGACATCCTTTCTGATATCTTTGGCGCTATGATTTTATCAAATTGAGCTCGAGGCTAATTGATGTTTTGTCTTGGTCTTTACTCATGGTATTGCAATAATCTAAAGCTTTCTGAGACACTTAGCGCACATATTAGCAAAACCTTAAGTAAAATTTTTATACTTATGGCTTACCTTGTTATCATTAAAACTTTCATAACTCTAAGAGAATTATGCCTAATTCTCTCAGAAGGGTTCTGGAGCTTACAATCTCCCCCTTTTTGATGATAACAACTTAAGTCTTAAGATAATAATTTTGCTTAAGTTCAGAAGTGTTTCTGAGTAAGTTCACAACTTATTCAGAATGCACTTTTGCTTTCTTAGAACTTAACATTGCTTTCTTAGAACTTAACATTACATCATCCTTTGGTTATCTACACAATCCTAGTGACTAAAATGGAGCCATTGACCAAAGTAACACCAAATGAAGCTCAATCCACTCAATTAGGACCAAAATAGGCTCATTACATCATCCTTTGGTTATCTAAACCTTCCTAGTGACTAAAATTGTAGAATTGAAGAAAGTATGACGTAATGAAGCTCAATACACTCAATTTGACCCAAAATAGGCTCATTACATCATCCTTTGGTTATATAAACCATCCTAGTGACTAAAATGGAGTCATTGACCAAAGTAAGACAAATGAAGCTCAATACACTCAATTAGGACCAAAATAGGCTCAATACATCATCCTTTGGTTATCTACAACATCCTAGTGACTAAAATAGAGCCATTGACCAAAGTAAGACCAAACGAAGCTCAATACACTCAATTAGGACCAAAATAGGCTCATTACATCATCCTTTGGTTTTCTACAACATCGTAGTGACTAAAATGGAGCCAATGACCAAAGAAAGACTAAATAAAGCTCAATACACTCAATTAGTACAAAAATAGGCTCATTACATCATCCTTTGGTTATCTACAACATCCTAGTGACAAAAATGGAGCCATTGACCAAAGTAAGACCACATGAAGCTCGATACACTCAATTAGGACCAAAATAGGCTCATTAGGTCATCATTATGTTATCTACAACATCCTAGTAATTAAATGGAGCCATTGACCAAAGTAAGACCAAATGAAGCTCAATACACTCAATTAGGACCAAAATAGGCTCATTAGGTCATCCTTTGGTTATCTAAACCTTCCTAGTGACTAAAATGGAATAATTGACCAAAGTAAGACCTAATGAAGCTCAATACACTAATTTAGAATCAAAATAGGCTCATTAGGTCATCCTTTGGTTATCTAAACCTTCCTAGTGACTAAAATTGGGCCATTGACCAAAGTAAGACCAAATTAAGCTCAATACACTCTGTTAGGACCAAAATAGGCTCATAACATCATCCTTTGGTTATCTACAACATCCTAGTGACTAAAATAGAGCCATTGACCAAAGTAAGACCAAACGAAGCTCAATACACTTAATTAGGACCAAAATAGGCTCATTACATCATCCTTTGGTTATCTACAATATCCTAGTGACTAAAATGGAGCCATTGACCAAAGTAAGACCAAATGAAGGTCAATACACTCAATTAGGACCAAAATAGGCTCATTACATCATCCTTTGGTTATCTACAAGATCCTAGTGACTAAAATGGAGCCATTGACCAAAGTAACACACATGAAGCTCGATACACTCAATTAGGACCAAAGTAGGCTCATTAGGTCGTCATTTGGTTATCTACAACATCCTAGTAATTAAACTGGAGCCATTGACCAAAGTAAGTTCAAATGAAGCTCAATACACTCAATTAGGACCAAAATAGGCTCATTACATCATCCTTTGGTTATATAAACCATCCTAGTCACTAAAATGGAGCCATTGACCAAAGTAAGACCAAATTAAGCTCAATACACTAAATTAAGACAAAATAGGCTCATTAAATCATCCTTTGGTTATCTACAACATCCTAGTAACTCAAATTGAGCCATTGACCAAGTAAGAACAATGAAGCTCAATACACTTAATTAGGACTAAAATAAGCTCATTGCATCATCCTTTGGTTATCTACACCATCCTAGTGACTAAAATGGAGCCATAGACCAAAGTAAGAACAAATGAAGCTCAATACACTCAATTAGGACCAAAATAGGCTCATTACATCATCCTTTGGTTATCTAAACCATGCTAGTGACTAAAATGGAGCCATTGACCAAAGTAAGTCCAAATGAAGCTCAATCCACTCAATTAGGTCCAAAATAGGCTCATTACATCATCCTTTGGTTATCTAAACCATCCTAGTGACTAAAATGGAGCCATTGACCAAAGTAAGTCCAAATGAAGCTCAATCCACTCAATTAGGTCCAAAATAGGCTCATTACATCATCCTTTGGTTATCTAAACCTTCCTAGTGACTAAAATTGTAGAACTGACAAAAGTATGACCTAATGAAGCTCAATACACTCAATTTGAACCAAAATAGGCTCATTACATTATCCTTTGGTTATATAACCCTTCCTAGTGACTAAAATGGAGCCATTGACCAAAGTAAGACCAAATTAAGCTCAATACACTCAATTAGGACCAAAATAGGCTCAATACATCATCCTTTGGTTATCTAAAACATCCTAGTGACTAAAATAGAGCCATTGACCAAAGTAAGACCAAACGAAGCTCAATGCACTCAATTAGGATCAAAATGTAAGCTCCAGAACCCTTCTGAGAGAATTAGGCATAATTCTCTTAGAGTTATGAAAGTTTTAATGATAACAAGGTAAGCCATAAGTATAAAAATTTTACTTAAGGTTTTGCTAATATGTGCGCTAAGTGTCTCAGAAAGCTTTAAATTATTGCAATACCATGAGCAAAGACCAAGACAAAACATCAAGTAGCCTCGAGATCAATTGATAAAATCATAGCGCCAAAAGATATCAGAAAGGATGTCTCAGAAGCGCAGAAGGTGAAAACATGTTTCTGAGGAAAGAACACTGTCGCCACAGAAGGGTCTCAGAAGACCTTGCGACTAGCAGTTCTCAGAAGGGTCTTCCCTCAGAAGGTTCGCCTCAGAAGTCCGTACAACTCTAAGAAAGTTGGACTCAGAAGCAACCAAGTGTCTGGACTCAAAGGAGCGCAAGCAGTCTCAGAAAGCTCGCTACAACTAGCCAAGGAAGTGGGAACACGCGCACTGTGCAGTTCTGAAAAGTTCCTCTTTTCGCGCTGACTGTAGCAGGGAGCCGTTCTGAAAAAGACACAGCCACATAAGCAAAGTGAAAGCTTCTAATTTCGCGGCTCTTTGATGCCTATATATATGAGTTCAATTCCAGAGCATGGTGACGAAACTCTTGCGCTAAAACTCTTGATTAAACGAGCCAAAACTCTGTTGAATTGAAAATCATTTTGCGAAAACTTAGAACTTTCTTAGAAAGAAAATTTTTACTAAATTGTTCTTCTAACTTTGCAAAATCTTCTAGTTCTGAATTGGTGTAAATTCTTACATTTGTAAGTTAAATCTAGAAGTCTACTAAGGGTCAAATTAAGTTTGTAACTTAATCTTAGTAGCTGGTTTTCAAAATAGGCTCATTACATTATCCTTTGGTTATATATACCATCATAGTGACTAAATTGGAGCCATTGACCAAAGTAAGACTTAATTATGCTCAATACACTCAATTAGGACCAAAATAGGCTCAATACATCATCCTTTGGTTATCTACAACATCCTAGTGACTAAAATAGAGCCATTGACCAAAGTAAGACCAAACGAAGCTCAATACACTTAATTAGGACCAAAATAGGATCATTACATCAACGTTTTGTTATCTACAACATCCTAGTGACTAAAATGGAGTCATTGACCAAAGTAAGACCAAATGAAGCTCAATACACTCAATTAGGACCAAAATAGGTTCATTAAATCATCCTTTAGTTATCTACAACATCCTAGTGACTAAAATAGAGCCATAGACCAAAGTAAGACCAAATGAAGCTCAATACACTCAATTAGGACCAAAATAGGTTCATTACATCATCCTTTGGTTATCTACAACATCCTAGTGACTAAAATAGAGTCATTGACCAAAGTAAGACCAAATGAAGCTCAATACACTCAATTAGGACCAAAATAGGTTCATTACATCATCCTTTGGTTATCTACAACATCCTAGTGACTAAAATAGAGCCAAAGACCAAAGTAAGACCAAATGAAGCTCAATACACTCAATTAGGACCAAAATAGGCTCATTACATCATCCTATGGTTATATAAACCATCCTAGTCACTAAAATGGAGCCATTGACCAAAGTAAGACCAAATTAAGCTCAATACACTCAATTAAGACAAAAATAGGCTCATTAAATCATCCTTTGGTTATCTACAACATCCTAGTAACTTAAATAGAGCCATTGACAAAGTAAGAACAATGAAGCTCAATACACTCAATTAGAATCAAAATAGGCTCATGAGGTCATCCTTTGGTTATCTAAACCTTCCTAGTGACTAAAATGGAATAATTGACCAAAGTAATGAAAGTGTATGTGTGCACGAGAAGGGGGGGGGGTTGAACCGTGCAAGTTTTAAAAATTGCTTGTTAAAACTTTTACTTAGAAAGCTGTTTTTACTCAGAAGGTATGATTAAGAGTTTGCAGCGGAAAATGCTTTCTGAGAAGATTAAGTTTCTGAGAACTTAGTCTTTCTAAGAAAGTTCCTTTCTGAGAGATTTTTAAGAAAACGACTTAAGATTTGAGTTTCTTAAAAGCTTTCTGATTTTGATCAATATGTTTTTCAAAAGACCTCTTGATTAAAGTTGTGATAGAGTTTTTCTCAAAGATTTGGACACGTAATGAGTTAGGGAGAAAAGCTTAACACAAGGGATTTTATACTGGTTCGGTTATAACCAACCTACTCCAGTCCTCAACCTTGTTGAGAGTTCTTAGATATTCTTCTTAATGTGCCTTCCCAGACAACACTGCCTTTACCACGTAAAGGACTTCCACCACTTCACAACCCGAAGTGGATTTCCTTGCCTCGCAATAGAGGACTTCCTTGCCTTAAACAATTAAGGACTTCCTTGCCTCACAACAGAGGACTTCCTTGCCTCACAACAGAGGACTTCGTTGCCTCAAACAATTAAGGACTTCCTTGCCTCACAACAGAGGACTTCCTTGCCTCACAACAGAGGACTTCCTTGCCTCACAACACTAGAGGACTTAAAACTGCCTTCAAACAACGAAGGACTTAGCGTTTTTCAGAAAGTTTGTTTTGATCGAAAACAACTACCAAGACTAAGTTACAAACCTAGTTTTACACTTAGTAGACTTCTAGGATTAACTTACAAATGTAAGAATTTACACCAATTCAGAACTAGAAGATTTTGCAAAGATAGAAAAACAATTTCGTAAAAATTGTCTTTCTGAGAAAGTTCTAAGTTTTCGCAAAATGATTTTCAATTCAACAGAGTTTTGGCATGTTTAATCAAGAGTTTTAGTGCAAGAGTTTTCGTCACATTGCTCTGGAATTGAACTCATATATATAGGCATCAAAGAGCCGCGAAATTAGAGGCTTTCACTTTGCTTATGTGGCTGTGTCCTTTTCAGAACGGCTCCCTGCTACAGTCAGCGCAAAATGAGGAACTTTTCAGAACTGCACAGTGCGCGTGTTCCCACTTCCTTGGCTAGTTGTAGCGAGCTTTCTGAGTATGTTTGCACTTCCTTGAGTCCAGACACTTGGTTGCTTCTGAGTCCAACCTTCTAAGAGTTGTACGGACTTCTGAGGCTAACCTTCTGAGGGAAGACCCTTCTGAGAACTCCTAGTCGCGAGGTCTTCTGAGACCCTTCTGAGGCGACAGTGTTCTTTCCTCAGAAACATGTTTTCACCTTCTGCGCTTCTGAGATATCCTTTCTGATATCTTTGGCGCTATGATTTTATCAATTGATCTCGAGGTTACTTGATGTTTTGTCTTTGTCTTTGCTCATGGCATTGCAATAATTTATAGCTTTCTGAGACACTTAGCGCACATATTAGCAAAACCTTAAGTAAAATTTATACTTATGGCTTACCTTGTTATCATTAAAACTTTCATGACTCTAAGAGAATTTATGCTTAATTCTCTCAGAAGGGTTCTGGAGCTTACAATCTCCCCCTTTTTGATGATAACAACTTCAGTCTTAAGATAATAATTTTGCTTAAGTTCAGAAGTGTTTTCAGAGTAAGTTCATAACTTATTCAGAATTCACTTTGCTTTCTTAGAAACTAATTTAGCTTTCTGAGAGAAGGCTTCGTTATTTTCTTAGAAGGCTGAGATAATCAACAGTTCAAGTATGCAATGTATGATTACTGTTTGAGATTATCAGTTTCATAGCATGTATTTCATGACAATGTATCTATGAGATTCAGAAATATCAAGCTAAGTAAATCAAGAGATGCCAAAAAATAAATAATAAAAGATAAGCATAAGATAGGTAAAACATGAGACGCCAAAGAAATTATTTTCATTTATGGTTTTGTAAAGATACAAAAGATTTTGGCTCCCCCTAAGTTGTTGCTCCCCCTAAGTTCTAGCCTAGTGTTTACGATAGCCAAAGTAAAAAATTTTATCAATCATTTATCTACTCCCCCTTTGTTACATCAAAAAGGGTGGCTGAGACATAAACGCCATCATTGACTTAGAACTACTGCCTTCTGGCAATGTAGCGTAGCAGCTGGCATATCTCCATGAGAATCTCGCTCTGAGTCGCATTCTGAGCGCATTCTGGAGGAAGGTCAGAGGCAGTGGAAGGCTGGTGAGAAGATGAGGGTTGAGATGAAGGAGGACGAGAGACTTCAGCCTCAAGTACTTCATCGATTATATCCCTGTTTGATATTCAGGAGGTTCTTCTTCTTGGACAGCTTTACCTTCAATAGCAGCAAGTTCAATCGAAGGCTGCCTTTGAGTGTCCTCAGCAACTAGAGCAAGGTCTAGATCAGAGGGTTGCCTAGCTGATGGTTGCTCCATAGCACCAGAAGTCTGAGCATCATCGGAGAGGTTGAAGGTTGAGATCTGGCTATGCATGGCTTCAGTGCTCTTCAACTTCTCAACTCGACCAAAGAAAGGCCGAAATTGCACGGAGGGTGGAGTGACTACCATCCTTCCCAGCTGAAAGCCAGAACCGATCATTGAGTCCGTTATGGAGAAGGTGGGACCTTGTTGATCAAAGGATGTAGGAGGAACCTCTGTTATATCTTGAGGAGGAACCTCTGGTTCCTTCTGAGAGTCCTTCTCAGAGAGAGTTCCTTCTAAGGAACTGTGGGCAACAAATGCCTCAACTGCTGCAACTCCGGCAGCCATGCGGTAGCGTCAGCGCCCACCTCTGAGCTGAGCCCAGTGCTGGTGGTCCCTGGCACTACGTCATGTGTTGAGTCATGAGTGTCCTCATGTTCCAGAGGGATCTCAGAAGAGAGGAGACCAACCTCAGAAGTTGGTTCAATGAAGCGTTCCTCATGCTGTAGTTGTTGCTGTTGTTGCATCGGAGCAGCTTCTGGAGTCTCAGAAGGTAGATCCAGCGCCTTCTGGACGTCGAGCATCGTCTGAGCCAAGGACTCAGCATTCACAGTGGCAACTTCAGTTGTGGTTGCCTCAGGAAGTTCCACCATAGAAACCTCAGATGGCTTCTTCTGGGGCTCTTTCTTGGAGCTTCCAGCATCTGGAGTGCGATGCACAATGTGAAAGCGTGCCGCATCTTCTTCCTCGGAAGAGGAATCAGCGACATTTCCTTCATGCCCCTGAATGTCTTCTCTGGTGGGGGAGACATGTCCAGATGGGGAGGAGTGATGAGAAGCTTCTGCTTCTTCTTCAACAGCAGCTGTAGTAGCAGCAGCGGTGGTGGCAGCAGTAGCAGTAACTGCTACAATTTCTTTACCCGTCGGCTTTGGCGGGCTCTGTTTCTTGGTGGTTTTTATCCCCACTCCTTTGTGAGTTTTTCCCTGATATTTCAAGGAATGTAGGAGTTTAGTTTTAAATTTGGTGGGTTTAAAACCATCAACAGAATCAGAAATAGGAATTGAAGTAGAAGAAGAGTGAAGAAATGAAGGTGGAGTGTTAGAGTTAGCTTTTACCAAACGACCACGTTTCTTTTTCCCTTCTGGTGGCACGTCTGGGACTTGGAGAGTGGGAGGTGCTTTCCTTTTTCTGGTCATGGGTTGCTCAGATGTTGTTTCTTCTG
Source organism: Aeschynomene evenia (assembly GCA_013621005.1). Classification (NCBI taxonomy): domain Eukaryota; kingdom Viridiplantae; phylum Streptophyta; class Magnoliopsida; order Fabales; family Fabaceae; genus Aeschynomene; species Aeschynomene evenia. The sequence goes on along the minus strand of RYYW01000835.1, from coordinate 4,400 downwards.
AGTCTTCAGCAGCCTCAGCAACTGTAGGTGCCTTCTGAGGAGTCTTCTGAGCTTCCTCAGAAGCCATACTCCGTGTCACCCTTGTTGGAGAGGATGAGTCACCTTTTGCTTCTTCTTCTTCTTTTCTGGAGGATCGGAAACCTTTTCCTTTCCTTTCTCAGCCTTAGAGGGCTGGATGGGACCAGCAGTTCCCTTAGAGGGCTTTGCTTCCTCCTTCTTCTTAGGTGCCCCCGTATCTGGTACCTTCTTCTTCTTGATGTTGTTGAAGGTGACCATGGAGAACTTACTGTGGTTGAGGACATATTCATAGTCTTCAAGTGGGAAGGAGAAATGGTTGAGGATTCTGGTCAGAAGGCTTCCGTAAGGTAGACTTGTGAGAGCCCTCTTTGGATGAGCCTGGTGCATCATGTAGTTGAGCACCATCCTTCCAAAATCTACTCTTTCCTTTTTCAGTAGGTGGTACAGGCAGGCAGGCGTCCATGGTGGTAACGTTCCCCATGTCTCCAATCCGAGGGAGAAGGGTGTGTTGCACAACGGAGAAGATGATCCGAGCCTCTTGCGTGAGATGAGGCACCTTTACTCCTTTGAGTGGTAGGCTGTTGCTACCAGTCAGAAGAGTCACGACTTCTTCTTCCGAGTCATCTACCTCCTTGACCCATTCTGGGTCGTCGCGATGACAGCGCCACCATTCAAAGTCTTGAAGACTTGTTGATGTCAGAGGAGGAGAAGCGGATCTGTTGGTCACCAATCTTGCTCTTGACCCCTTTGTTGGTGAACCTTTCTATTTGCGAATAGAAAGCCCTTACCACATTTGGGTAGCATACGTCTTCGGAGCTCATCATGGCTGGCCATCCGGGGTTGCTTGAGAAAGGTGAATTGGATTTCGTCCACCTGATTGTAGACATTGAGAGGCAATACCCTTCCCATGGCAAGATTCCTTGGGAGATAAGTCTTGTGGAATAGGGACTGCATTTCCTCATTGTCATAGAGAATATCTTCGATATCTCATGAGATTGTTTCTCATTAAACCCTTGATTTCTCCAGAGACGGCCATTTGAAAGAAAGGTTTTAAGTTTCGAGAAAGGATAGAGAAGAACAAGAGAGAGACAAGAGAGAGAGAGGTGATGATTGGAAAGTGAGGAGAGGTTTTGGCAGAGTTTTGGTAAGTTTTGGACGTAAAGTGCTCAAATGAAACAATGCTATAAGTATTTATAGACATGGTTGATAACTAGCCGTTTTCTGCCACTTATCCAAAAGTTTACCGTTGGTAACTTGTTTCTCGGAAGGTACCTTTCTGAGAGAGGTGGTCCTTCTGAGAGATCCTCCTTCTGAGAGATGTTTCAGAAGATCTCCTTTCTGAGAGATGAGTCTTCTGAGACCAAATTTTCTCAGATAGGGTTTTCCTGTGTTTTCCTACTTCAAGCTCAGCGGCTTAGTTCTATTTGTTCGTCTCAGAATCTAAAACTAGGACTTAGGGGGTTTCTAAGAGAGTTTTTAAATTTCAAAGCACTTAGAAACATCTTAAATTGAGAAATCCTTTCAGAACATTGAAACGATCCTCGGGTAAAGGCTTTGTAAATATATCTGAGATTTGATCCTCAGTATTTACAAATTTGAGTTCAATGTCCCTTTTTGCAACATGATCCCTAATAAAATGATGTTTTATATCGATGTGCTTGGATCGAGAATGCTGAATAGGATTCTTAGCTAAGTTGATAGCACTTGTATTATCACAGAGGATAGGAATTTTGGTGTACCTTAATTGATAATCAAGTAGGCTGATTCTTAATCCAGAGCATCTGAGAACAGCAGTTTGTAGCAGACACATATTCAGCTTCAGCAGTTGATAGGGCGATCGTATTTTGCTTCTTGCAAGACCAAGTGATCAAGCATTTTCCAAAGAAGCAGCAGCACCCACTTGTGCTTTTTGCGATCTATCCTATCTCCAGCGTAGTCGGCATCGCAGTAACCTACACATCAGAAGAACAACCTTTCTCGTACCAAAGACCAAGATTAGTAGTTCCACTTAAATATCGTAAAATTCGTTTAACTGCAGTCAAGTGTGATTGCTTGGGCTTAGACTGGAATCTAGCACAGATACCAACGCTGAGTGGATATCTGGTCTGGAGGCAGTTAAGTAGAGAAGTGAGCCAATTATCCCTCGATAGTTACTTTCTGAGACTTTCTCACCATCTCATCCAAGTCAATTACTTGAGAGGGATGCCATGGGGGTGCTCATGGGTTTGGCCTTATCCATCAGAAACTTCCTCAGAAGTTCCTTGGTATATTTTTCTTGATGAATGACTGTCCCTTCCGACTCTTGCTTGATTTGCAATCTAGGAAGAATTTTAATTCTCCCATCATGCTCATCTCGAATTCACCTTGCATAAGCTTGGAGAATTCTTTGCAAAGGCATTCATTGGTTGCGCCAAATATTATGTCATCAACATAAATCTGGACAATCAAGAAGCCAGAGTCTTCTGAGAGCGTAAAAAGAGTTGTGTCCACTTTCCCTCTTGAGAATCCGTTTTTAAGCAAGAAAGAGCTCAATCTATCGTACCAAGCTCTTGGAGCTTGTTTCAAACCATAGAGAGCCTTTGTAAGCTTGAATACATGATTCGGGAATGCATCATTCACAAAACCAGGAGGTTGTTTTACATAAACTTCCTCAGAAAGGTAATCCATTCAAGAAGGCGGACTTAACGTCCATCTGATAGAGTTTGAAACCTTTATGTGCAGCAAAAGCTAGCAACATTCTGATAGCTCCAATCTTGCGACTGGGGCAAAAGTTTCATCATAATCTATCCCTTCTTGTTGGTTGTACCCTTGAGCAACCAATCTTGCTTGTTTCTCACGACTTGACCGTTTTCATCAAGTTTGTTTCGAAACACCCATTTAGTCCCAATGACACTCTTGCCTTTGGGTTTCTGAGTCAGTTTCCAACTTGATTTCTCTCAAATTGTCAAGTTCATCCTGCATGGCATTTACCCAGCTAGGATCATCCAACGCCTCTTCTATGGAATCTGGTTCCAGATCAGAGACCATAGCACGATTTGTATAGTTCCTTCTGGTTCTCACGCCACTTTCTGGATTACCCAAGACTTCATTCTGAGAGATGTTCTTCAAGTCTCTTGAACCTCTGATCCCTTAGGGGTAGGGTTCTGAGAATGAGACACAGAAGGTTCTCTTTCTGAGTCATCAGAAGCTTGTCCTTCTGAGAATCTAGGTTCCATTGAATTTGGAGAAGTAGATTCTCTAGGTTCTGGAGCTTTGATGATGTTATTGGATTTTCTTTAGATGAAGATGATTGTTCCATGGGTTGGAAGTCAGTCTCATCATCTATAAGAATTTTCTTTTTGGCTTTCTCAGAAGTGATGTTGAGTTTCTCAAATTCATCTTCTAAGTTAGCATCTTTCTGAGACAGGTCCTTACTAAGTTCTTTGAATTTAATATGGATTGTCTCTTCAACACATTTACTCCTTTTGTTATATACTCTGTAAGCTTTAGAGACTGAGGAGTATCCTAGGAAGTATCCATCATCGGATTTAGGATCAAACTTAGAGAGTTTGTCCTTGGTGTTGAGAATAAAACAAGAAGAACCAAATATATGGAAATAAGAGATGTTTGGTATTTTATTTTTCCATAGCTCGTAAGGTGTCTTTTTCAGAATTGGTCTTAGAAAGACTCGATTCTGAATGTAGCATGAAGTATTTACTGCTTCAGCCCAGAAACCTTTTGAAAGTCCACTTTCTAAGAGCATTGTTCTAGCCATCTCTTGAAGGCTTCGATTCTTTCTCTCAGCTACTCCATTTTGTTGAGGAGTTCTGGGAGATGAGAATTCGTGAGCTATGCCCAGATTTTCACAAAGCTTTTCAAAAGCATGATTCTCAAATTCACCACCATGATCTGATCTAATGGCATGAATGTGCGAATCTTTTTCAGTTGAAACTCTTTTCGCAAATGCTTTGAACTTCTCAAAAGTTTCTTCCTTAGAAGCTAGAAGAAAACCCAAGTGAATCTGGAGTAATCATCCACTATGACAAGACCATAGCGTTTTCCAGAAAGGGAAGCTGTTCTGGTTGGTCCGAAGAGATCCATGTGGAGCAGTTCCAGTGGTTTCTGAGTAGAAATACCACTTTTACTGGGAAAGGAAGCCTTGGTCTGTTTCCCTTTTTCACAGAAGTCGCAGGTTGCATCCTTCTGATACTTAATTCTGGGAAGGCCCTTTACAAGTCCTTTCTGAGAGAGTTCAGAAAGAAGTCTCATATGGGCATGACCAAGTTTCTTATGCCATAGCCATTTGTCTTCTTGGACAGAGACAAGGCATTCCACATTTTGATCCTTTAGATCATCCAGATGGATAACATAAATGTTACCAACACGTTTTCCTTCCAGAACGA
>RYYW01000834.1:0-17161 GCA_013621005.1 Aeschynomene evenia | reverse complement strand
TTCCATTTTAGTCACTAGGATGGTGAGATAACCAAAGGATGATGTAATGAGCCTATTTTGGTCCTAATTGAGTGTATTGAGCTTCATTAGGTCATACTTTGGTCAATTGTTCCATTTTAGCTACTAGGAAGGTTAGATAACCAAAGATGATGTAATGAGCCTATTTGGTCCTAATTGAGTGTATTGAGCTTCATTAGGTCATACTTTGGTCAATTGTTCCATTTTAGTACTAGGAAGGTTTAGATAACCAAAGGATGATGTAATGAGCCTATTTTGGTCCTAATTGAGTGTATTGAGCTTCATTAGGTCATACTTTGGTCAATTGTTCCATTTTAGTCACTAGGATGGTTAGATAACCAAAGGATGATGTAATGAGCCTATTTTGGTCCTAATTGAGTGTATTGAGCTTCATTAGGTCATACTTGGTCAATTGTTCCATTTTAGTCACTAGGAGGTGTAGATAACCAAAGGATGATGTAATGAGCCTATTTTGGTCCTAATTGAGTGTATTGAGCTTCATTAGGTCATACTTTGGTCAATTGTTCCATTTTAGCTACTAGGAAGGTTAGATAACCAAAGATGATGTAATGAGCCTATTTTGGTCCTAATTGAGTGTATTGAGCTTCATTAGGTCATACTTTGGTCAATTGTTCCATTTAGTCACTAGGATGGTTAGATAACCAAAGGATGATGTAATGAGCCTATTTTGGTCCTAATTGAGTGTATTGAGCTTCATTAGGTCATACTTTGGTCAATTTCCATTTTTAGCTACTAGGAAGGTTTAGATAACCAAAGAATGATGTAATGAGCCTATTTTGGTCCTAATTGAGTGTATTGAGCTTCATTAGGTCATACTTTGGTCAATTGTTCCATTTTAGTAGGATGGTGTAGATAACCAAAGGATGATGTAATGAGCCTATTTTGGTCCTAATTGAGTGTATTGAGCTTCATTAGGTCATACTTTGGTCAATTGTTCCATTTTAGCTACTAGGAAGGTTTAGATAACCAAAGGATGATGTAATGAGCCTATTTTCGTCCTAATTGAGTGTATTGAGCTTCATTAGGTCATACTTTGGTCAATTGTTTTTTTAGCTACTAGGAAGGTTAGATAACCAAAGGATGATGTAATGAGCCTATTTTGTCCTAATTGAGTGTATTGAGCTTCATTAGGTCATACTTTGGTCAATTGTTCCATTTTAGTCGCTAGGAAGGTTTAGATAACCAAAGGATGTGTAATGAGCCTATTTGGTCCTAATTGAGTGTATTGAGCTTCATTAGGGCATACTTTGGTCAATTGTTCCATTTAGTCGCTAGGAAGGTTTAGATAACCAAAGGATGATGTAATGAGCTTATTTGGTCCTAATTGAGTGTAATGAGCTTCATTTGGTCTTAGTTTGGTAATTGACTCCATTTTAGTCACTAGGAAGGTGTAGTAACCAAAGGATGATGTAATGAGCCTTTTTGGTCCTAATTGAGTGTATTGAGTTTCATTAGGTCATACTTTGGTCAATTGTTCCATTTTAACTAGGAAGGTTTAGATAACCAAAGATGATGTAATGAGCCTATTTTGGTCCTAATTGAGTGTATTGAGCTTCATTAGGTCATACTTTGGTCAATTGTTCCATTTTAGTACTAGGAAGGTTTAGATAACCAAAGGATGATGTAATGAGCCTATTTTGGTCCTAATTGAGTGTATTGAGCTTCATTAGGTCATACTTTGGTCAATTGTTCCATTTTAGCTACTAGGAAGGTTTAGATAACCAAAGAATGATGTAATGAGCCTATTTTGGTCCTAATTGAGTGTATTGAGCTTCATTAGGTCATACTTTGGTCAATTGTTCCATTTTAGTCACTAGGATGGTTAGATAACCAAAGGATGATGTAATGAGCCTATTTTGGTCCTAATTGAGTGTATTGAGCTTCATTAGGTCATACTTTGGTCAATTGTTCCATTTTAGCTACTAGGAAGGTTTAGATAACCAAAGAATGATGTAATGAGCCTATTTGGTCCTAATTGAGTGTATTGAGCTTCATTAGGTCATACTTTGGTCAATTGTTCCATTTTAGCACTAGGAAGGTTTAGATAACCAAAGGATGATGTAATGAGCCTATTTTGGTCCTAATTGAGTGTATTGAGCTTCATTAGGTCATACTTTGGTCAATTGTTCCATTTTAGCTACTAGGAAGGTTTAGATAACCAAAGGATGATGTAATGAGCCTATTTTGTCCTAATTGAGTGTATTGAGCTTCATTAGGTCATACTTTGGTCAATTGTTCCATTTTAGTAGGAAGGTTTAGATAACCAAAGGATGATGTAATGAGCCTATTTTGTCCTAATTGAGTGTATTGAGCTTCATTAGGTCATACTTTGGTCAATTGTTCCATTTTAGTACTAGGAAGGTTTAGATAACCAAAGGATGATGTAATGAGCCTATTTGGTCCTAATTGAGTGTATTGAGCTTCATTAGGTCATACTTTGGTCAATTGTTCCATTTTAGTCACTAGGATGGTGTAGATAACCAAAGGATGATGTAATGAGCCTATTTTGGTCCTAATTGAGTGTATTGAGCTTCATTAGGTCATACTTTGGTCAATTGTTCCATTTTAGCTACTAGGAAGGTTTAGATAACCAAAGATGATGTAATGAGCCTATTTTTGTCCTAATTGAGTGTATTGAGCTTCATTAGGTCATACTTTGGTCAATTGTTCCATTTTAGTCACTAGGATGGTGTAGATAACCAAAGGATGATGTAATGAGCCTATTTTGGTCCTAATTGAGTGTATTGAGCTTCATTAGGTCATACTTTGGTCAATTGTTCCATTTTAGCTACTAGGAAGGTTTAGATAACCAAAGATGATGTAATGAGCCTATTTTGGTCCTAATTGAGTGTATTGAGCTTCATTAGGTCATACTTTGGTCAATTGTTCCATTTTAGTACTAGGAAGGTTTAGATAACCAAAGGATGATGTAATGAGCCTATTTTGGTCCTAATTGAGTGTATTGAGCTTCATTAGGTCATACTTTGGTCAATTGTTCCATTTTAGCTACTAGGAAGGTTTAGATAACCAAAGGATGATGTAATGAGCCTATTTTGTCCTAATTGAGTGTATTGAGCTTCATTAGGTCATACTTTGGTCAATTGTTCCATTTTAGTCGCTAGGAAGGTTAGATAACCAAAGGATGATGTAATGAGCCTATTTTGGTCCTAATTGAGTGTATTGAGCTTCATTAGGTCATACTTTGGTCAATTGTTCCATTTCTAGGAAGGTTTAGATAACCAAAGGATGATGTAATGAGCTTATTTGGTCCTAATTGAGTGTTGAGCTTCATTTGGTCCTCCATTTTAGTCACTAGGAAGGTGTAGTTAACCAAAGGATGATGTAATGAGCCTTTTGGTCCTAATTGAGTGTATTGAGCTTCATTAGGTCATACTTTGGTCAATTGTTCCATTTTAGCTACTAGGAAGGTTTAGATAACCAAAGATGATGTAATGAGCCTATTTTGGTCCTAATTGAGTGTATTGAGCTTCATTAGGTCATACTTTGGTCAATTGTTCCATTTTAGTACTAGGAAGGTTAGATAACCAAAGGATGATGTAATGAGCCTATTTTGGTCCTAATTGAGTGTATTGAGCTTCATTAGGTCATACTTTGGTCAATTGTTCCATTTTAGCTACTAGGAAGGTTTAGATAACCAAAGATGATGTAATGAGCCTATTTTGGTCCTAATTGAGTGTATTGAGCTTCATTAGGCTTTGGTCAATTGTTCCATTTTAGTCAACCAAAGGATGATGTAATGAGCCTATTTTGGTCCTAATTGAGTGTATTGAGCTTCATTAGGTCATACTTTGGTCAATTGTTCCATTTTAGCTACTAGGAAGGTTTAGATAACCAAAGGATGATGTAATGAGCCTATTTTGGTCCTAATTGAGTGTATTGAGCTTCATTAGGTCATACTTTGGTCAATTGTTCCATTTTAGCTACTAGGAAGGTTTAGATAACCAAAGGATGATGTAATGAGCCTATTTTGGTCCTAATTGAGTGTATTGAGCTTCATTAGGTCATACTTTGGTCAATTGTTCCATTTTAGCTACTAGGAAGGTTTAGATAACCAAAGGATGATGTAATGAGCCTATTTTTGTCCTAATTGAGTGTATTGAGCTTCATTAGGTCATACTTTGGTCAATTGTTCCATTTTAGCTAGGAAGGTTAGATAACCAAAGGATGATGTAATGAGCCTATTTTGGTCCTAATTGAGTGTATTGAGCTTCATTAGGTCATACTTTGGTCAATTGTTCCATTTTAGTCGCTAGGAAGGTTTAGATAACCAAAGGATGATGTAATGAGCCTATTTGGTCCTAATTGAGTGTATTGAGCTTCATTAGGTCATACTTTGGTCAATTGTTCCATTTTAGTCACTAGGAGGTAGATAACCAAAGGATGATGTAATGAGCCTATTTTGGTCCTAATTGAGTGTATTGAGCTTCATTAGGTCATACTTTGGTCAATTGTTCCATTTTAGCTACTAGGAAGGTTTAGATAACCAAAGAATGATGTAATGAGCCTATTTGGTCCTAATTGAGTGTATTGAGCTTCATTAGGTCATACTTTGGTCAATTGTTCCATTTTAGTCACTAGGATGGTGTAGATAACCAAAGGATGATGTAATGAGCCTATTTTGGTCCTAATTGAGTGTATTGAGCTTCATTAGGTCATACTTTGGTCAATTGTTCCATTTTAGCTACTAGGAAGGTTTAGATAACCAAAGATGATGTAATGAGCCTATTTTGGTCCTAATTGAGTGTATTGAGCTTCATTAGGTCATACTTTGGTCAATTGTTCCATTTTAGCTACTAGGAAGGTTTAGATAACCAAAGGATGATGTAATGAGCCTATTTTGGTCCTAATTGAGTGTATTGAGCTTCATTAGGTCATACTTTGGTCAATTGTTCCATTTTAGCTACTAGGAAGGTTTAGATAACCAAAGGATGATGTAATGAGCCTATTTTGTCCTAATTGAGTGTATTGAGCTTCATTAGGTCATACTTTGGTCAATTGTTCCATTTTAGTCTAGGAAGGTTTAGATAACCAAAGGATGATGTAATGAGGTCCTAATTGAGTGTATTGAGCTTCCATACTTTGGTCAATTGTTCCATTTCCCTTCCTGAGCTTCCCTCCATTTTAGTCACTAGGAAATAACCAAAGGATGATGTAATGAGCCTATTTTGGTCCTAATTGAGTGTATTGAGCTTCATTAGGTCATACTTTGGTCAATTGTTCCATTTTAGCTACTAGGAAGGTTTAGATAACCAAAGATGATGTAATGAGCCTATTTTGGTCCTAATTGAGTGTATTGAGCTTCATTAGGTCATACTTTGGTCAATTGTTCCATTTTAGTCACTAGGAAGGTTTAGATAACCAAAGATGATGTAATGAGCCTATTTTTGTCCTAATTGAGTGTATTGAGCTTCATTAGGTCATACTTTGGTCAATTGTTCCATTTTAGTACTAGGAAGGTTTAGATAACCAAAGGATGATGTAATGAGCCTAGTCCTAATTGAGTGTATTGAGCTTCATTAGGTCATACTTTGGTCAATTGTTCCATTTTAGTAGGAGGTTAGATAACCAAAGGATGATGTAATGAGCCTATTTTGGTCCTAAGTATTGAGCTTCATTAGGTCATACTTTGGTCAATTGTTCCATTTTAGCTACTAGGAAGGTTTAGATAACCAAAGAATGATGTAATGAGCCTATTTTGTCCTAATTGAGTGTATTGAGCTTCATTAGGTCATACTTTGGTCAATTGTTCCATTTTAGTACTAGGAAGGTTTAGATAACCAAAGGATGATGTAATGAGCCTATTTTGGTCCTAATTGAGTGTATTGAGCTTCATTAGGTCATACTTTGGTCAATTGTTCCATTTTAGCTACTAGGAAGGTTTAGATAACCAAAGGATGATGTAATGAGCCTATTTTGGTCCTAATTGAGTGTATTGAGCTTCATTAGGTCATACTTTGGTCAATTGTTCCATTTTAGACTAGGAAGGTTTAGATAACCAAAGGATGATGTAATGAGCCTATTTTGGTCCTAATTGAGTGTATTGAGCTTCATTAGGTCATACTTTGGTCAATTGTTCCATTTTAGTCACTAGGAAGGTTTAGATAACCAAAGGATGATGTAATGAGCCTATTTGGTCCTAATTGAGTGTATTGAGCTTCATTAGGTCATACTTTGGTCAATTGTTCCATTTTAGTCACTAGGAGGTGTAGATAACCAAAGGATGATGTAATGGCCTATTTTGGTCCTAATTGAGTGTATTGAGCTTCATTAGGTCATACTTTGGTCAATTGTTCCATTTTAGCTACTAGGAAGGTTAGATAACCAAAGATGATGTAATGAGCCTATTTTGGTCCTAATTGAGTGTATTGAGCTTCATTAGGTCATACTTTGGTCAATTGTTCCATTTTAGTCACTAGGATGGTGTAGATAACCAAAGGATGATGTAATGAGCCTATTTTGGTCCTAATTGAGTGTATTGAGCTTCATTAGGTCATACTTTGGTCAATTGTTCCATTTTAGCTACTAGGAAGGTTTAGATAACCAAAGGATGATGTAATGAGCCTATTTTGGTCCTAATTGAGTGTATTGAGCTTCATTAGGTCATACTTTGGTCAATTGTTCCATTTTAGTCACTAGGATGGTGTAGATAACCAAAGGATGATGTAATGAGCCTATTTTGGTCCTAATTGAGTGTATTGAGCTTCATTAGGTCATACTTTGGTCAATTGTTCCATTTTAGCTACTAGGAAGGTTTAGATAACCAAAGATGATGTAATGAGCCTATTTTGGTCCTAATTGAGTGTATTGAGCTTCATTAGGTCATACTTTGGTCAATTGTTCCATTTTAGTCACTAGGATGGTGTAGATAACCAAAGGATGATGTAATGAGCCTATTTTGGTCCTAATTGAGTGTATTGAGCTTCATTAGGTCATACTTTGGTCAATTGTTCCATTTTAGCTACTAGGAAGGTTTAGATAACCAAAATGATGTAATGAGCCTATTTTGGTCCTAATTGAGTGTATTGAGCTTCATTAGGTCATACTTTGGTCAATTGTTCCATTTTAGTAGGAAGGTTTAGATAACCAAAGGATGATGTAATGAGCCTATTTTGGTCCTAATTGAGTGTATTGAGCTTCATTAGGTCATACTTTGGTCAATTGTTCCATTTTAGCTACTAGGAAGGTTTAGATAACCAAAGGATGATGTAATGAGCCTATTTTGGTCCTAATTGAGTGTATTGAGCTTCATTAGGTCATACTTTGGTCAATTGTTCCATTTTAGTCACTAGGAAGGTTTAGATAACCAAAGGATGATGTAATGAGCCTATTTGGTCCTAATTGAGTGTATTGAGCTTCATTAGGGCATACTTTGGTCAATTGTTCCATTTAGTCGCTAGGAAGGTTTAGATAACCAAAGGATGATGTAATGAGCCTATTTGGTCCTAATTGAGTGTAATGAGCTTCATTTGGTCTTAGTTTGGTGTTCCATTTTAGTCACTAGGAAGGTGTAACCAAAGGATGATGTAATGAGCCTGTCCTAATTGAGTGTATTGAGCTTCATTAGGTCATACTTTGGTCAATTGTTCCATTTTAGCTACTAGGAAGGTTTAGATAACCAAAGATGATGTAATGAGCCTATTTTGGTCCTAATTGAGTGTATTGAGCTTCATTAGGTCATACTTTGGTCAATTGTTCCATTTTAGCTACTAGGAAGGTTTAGATAACCAAAGGATGATGTAATGAGCCTATTTTGGTCCTAATTGAGTGTATTGAGCTTCATTAGGTCATACTTTGGTCAATTGTTCCATTTTAGCTACTAGGAAGGTTTAGATAACCAAAGGAATGATGTAATGAGCCTATTTTGGTCCTAATTGAGTGTATTGAGCTTCATTAGGTCATACTTTGGTCAATTGTTCCATTTTAGTCACTAGGAGGTTAGATAACCAAAGGATGATGTAATGAGCCTATTTTGGTCCTAATTGAGTGTATTGAGCTTCATTAGGTCATAGATAACCAAAGGATGATGTAATGAGCCTATTTTGGTCCTAATTGAGTGTATTGAGCTTCATTAGGTCATACTTTGGTCAATTGTTCCATTTTAGCTACTAGGAAAGGTTTAGATAACCAAAGAATGATGTAATGAGCCTAGGTCCTAATTGAGTGTATTGAGCTTCATTAGGTCATACTTTGGTCAATTGTTCCATTTTAGCTACTAGGAAGGTTTAGATAACCAAAGGATATGTAATGAGCCTATTTTCGTCCTAATTGAGTGTATTGAGCTTCATTAGGTCATACTTTGGTCAATTGTTCCATTTTAGCTACTAGGAAGGTTAGATAACCAAAGGATGATGTAATGAGCCTATTTTGGTCCTAATTGAGTGTATTGAGCTTCATTAGGTCATACTTTGGTCAATTGTTCCATTTTAGTCGCTAGGAAGGTTTAGATAACCAAAGGATGGTGTAATGAGCCTATTTGGTCCTAATTGAGTGTATAGAGCTTCATTAGGTCATACTTTGGTCAATTGTTCCATTTAGTCGCTAGGAAGGTTTAGATAACCAAAGGATGATGTAATGAGCTATTATGGTCCTAATTGAGTGTAATGAGCTTCATTTGGTCTTAGTTTGGTAAATGACTCCATTTTAGTCACTAGGAAGGTGTAGTTAACCAAAGGATGATGTAATGAGCCGATTTTGGTCCTAATTGAGTGTATTGAGCTTCTTTAGGTCATACTTTGGTCAATTGTTCCATTTTAGCTACTAGGAAGGTTTAGATAACCAAAGGATGATGTAATGAGCCTATTTTGGTCCTAATTGAGTGTATTGAGCTTCATTAGGTCATACTTTGGTCAATTGTCCATTTTAGTACTAGGAAGGTTAGATAACCAAAGGATGATGTAATGAGCCTATTTTTGGTCCTAATTGAGTGTATTGAGCTTCATTAGGTCATACTTTGGTCAATTGTTCCATTTTAGCTACTAGGAAGGTTTAGATAACCAAAGGATGATGTAATGAGCCTATTTTGGTCCTAATTGAGTGTATTGAGCTTCATTAGGTCATACTTTGGTCAATTGTTCCATTTTAGTACTAGGAAGGTTTAGATAACCAAAGGATGATGTAATGAGCCTATTTTGGTCCTAATTGAGTGTATTGAGCTTCATTAGGTCATACTTTGGTCAATTGTTCCATTTTAGTCACTAGGAAGGTTAGATAACCAAAGGATGATGTAATGAGCCTATTTTGGTCCTAATTGAGTGTATTGAGCTTCATTAGGTCATACTTTGGTCAATTGTTCCATTTTAGCTACTAGGAAGGTTTAGATAACCAAAGGATGATGTAATGAGCCTATTTTGGTCCTAATTGAGTGTATTGAGCTTCATTAGGTCATACTTTGGTCAATTGTTCCATTTTAGCTACTAGGAAGGTTTAGATAACCAAAGGATGATGTAATGAGCCTATTTTGGTCCTAATTGAGTGTATTGAGCTTCATTAGGTCATACTTTGGTCAATTGTTCCATTTTAGCTACTAGGAAGGTTTAGATAACCAAAGGATGATGTAATGAGCCTATTTTGGTCCTAATTGAGTGTATTGAGCTTCATTAGGTCATACTTTGGTCAATTGTTCCATTTTAGTTAGGAAGGTTTAGATAACCAAAGGATGATGTAATGAGCCTATTTTGGTCCTAATTGAGTGTATTGAGCTTCATTAGGTCATACTTTGGTCAATTGTTCCATTTAACTAGGAAGGTTTAGATAACCAAAGGATGATGTAATGAGCTTATTTGGTCCTAATTGAGTGTAATGAGCTTCATTTGGTCTTAGTTTGGTAAATGACTCCATTTTAGTCACTAGGAAGGTGTAGTTAACCAAAGGATGATGTAATGAGCCGATTTTGGTCCTAATTGAGTGTATTGAGCTTCATTAGGTCATACTTTGGTCAATTGTTCCATTTTAGCTACTAGGAAGGTTTAGATAACCAAAGGATGATGTAATGAGCCTATTTGGTCCTAATTGAGTGTATTGAGCTTCATTAGGTCATACTTTGGTCAATTGTTCCATTTTAGTCACTAGGATAGATAACCAAAGGATGATGTAATGAGCCTATTTTGGTCCTAATTGAGTGTATTGAGCTTCATTAGGTCATACTTTGGTCAATTGTTCCATTTTAGTCACTAGGAAGGTTAGATAACCAAAGGATGATGTAATGAGCCTATTTTGGTCCTAATTGAGTGTATTGAGCTTCATTAGGTCATACTTTGGTCAATTGTTCCATTTTAGTACTAGGAAGGTTAGATAACCAAAGGATGATGTAATGAGCCTTTTTTGGTCCTAATTGAGTGTATTGAGCTTCATTAGGTCATACTTTGGTCAATTGTTCCATTTTAGTCACTAGGAAGGTGTAGATAACCAAAGGATGATGTAATGAGCCTATTTTGGTCCTAATTGAGTGTATTGAGCTTCATTAGGTCATACTTTGGTCAATTGTTCCATTTTAGCTACTAGGAAGGTTTAGATAACCAAAGAATGATGTAATGAGCCTATTTGGTCCTAATTGAGTGTATTGAGCTTCATTAGGTCATACTTTGGTCAATTGTTCCATTTTAGTCACTAGGAAGGTTAGATAACCAAAGGATGATGTAATGAGCCTATTTTGGTCCTAATTGAGTGTATTGAGCTTCATTAGGTCATACTTTGGTCAATTGTTCCATTTTAGCTACTAGGAAGGTTTAGATAACCAAAGGATGATGTAATGAGCCTATTTTGGTCCTAATTGAGTGTATTGAGCTTCATTAGGTCATACTTTGGTCAATTGTTCCATTTACTAGGATGGTTAGATAACCAAAGGATGATGTAATGAGCCTATTTTGGTCCTAATTGAGTGTATTGAGCTTCATTAGGTCATACTTTGGTCAATTGTTCCATTTAGTTAGGAAGGTTTAGATAACCAAAGGATGATGTAATGAGCTATTATGGTCCTAATTGAGTGTAATGAGCTTCATTTGGTCTTAGTTTGGTAAATGACTCCATTTTAGTCACTAGGAAGGTGTAGTTAACCAAAGGATGATGTAATGAGCCGATTTTGGTCCTAATTGAGTGTATTGAGCTTCTTTAGGTCATACTTTGGTCAATTGTTCCATTTTAGCTACTAGGAAGGTTTAGATAACCAAAGGATGATGTAATGAGCCTATTTTGGTCCTAATTGAGTGTATTGAGCTTCATTAGGTCATACTTTGGTCAATTGTTCCATTCACTAGCCTGTAATGAGCCTATTTTGGTCCTAATTGAGTGTATTGAGCTTCATTAGGTCATACTTTGGTCAATTGTTCCATTTTAGCTACTAGGAAGGTTTAGATAACCAAAGGATGATGTAATGAGCCTATTTGGTCCTAATTGAGTGTATTGAGCTTCATTAGGTCATACTTTGGTCAATTGTTCCATTTTAGCTACTAGGAAGGTTTAGATAACCAAAGGATGATGTAATGAGCCTATTTTGGTCCTAATTGAGTGTATTGAGCTTCATTAGGTCATACTTTGGTCAATTGTTCCATTTTAGTCACTAGGATGGTTAGATAACCAAAGGATGATGTAATGAGCCTATTTTGGTCCTAATTGAGTGTATTGAGCTTCATTAGGTCATACTTTGGTCAATTGTTCCATTTTAGTACTAGGAAGGTTTAGATAACCAAAGGATGATGTAATGAGCCTATTTGGTCCTAATTGAGTGTATTGAGCTTCATTAGGTCATACTTTGGTCAATTGTTCCATTTTAGCTACTAGGAAGGTTTAGATAACCAAAGGATGATGTAATGAGCCTATTTTGGTCCTAATTGAGTGTATTGAGCTTCATTAGGTCATACTTTGGTCAATTGTTCCATTTTAGTCACTAGGAAGGTTAGATAACCAAAGGATGATGTAATGAGCCTATTTTGGTCCTAATTGAGTGTATTGAGCTTCATTAGGTCATACTTTGGTCAATTGTTCCATTTTAGCTACTAGGAAGGTTTAGATAACCAAAGGATGATGTAATGAGCCTATTTTGGTCCTAATTGAGTGTATTGAGCTTCATTAGGTCATACTTTGGTCAATTGTTCCATTTTAGCTACTAGGAAGGTTTAGATAACCAAAGGATGATGTAATGAGCCTATTTTGGTCCTAATTGAGTGTATTGAGCTTCATTAGGTCATACTTTGGTCAATTGTTCCATTTTAGCTACTAGGAAGGTTTAGATAACCAAAGGATGATGTAATGAGCCTATTTTGGTCCTAATTGAGTGTATTGAGCTTCATTAGGTCATACTTTGGTCAATTGTTCCATTTTAGTCGCTAGGAAGGTTTAGATAACCAAAGGATGGTGTAATGAGCCTATTTGGTCCTAATTGAGTGTATTGAGCTTCATTAGGGCATACTTTGGTCAATTGTTCCATTTAAGTCGCTAGGAAGGTTTAGATAACCAAAGGATGATGTAATGAGCTTATTTGGTCCTAATTGAGTGTATGAGCTTCATTTGGTCTTAGTTTGGTAAATGTCCATTTTAGTCACTAGGAAGGTGTAGTTAACCAAAGGATGATGTAATGAGCCTATTTTGGTCCTAATTGAGTGTATTGAGCTTCATTAGGTCATACTTTGGTCAATTGTTCCATTTTAGCTACTAGGAAGGTTTAGATAACCAAAGGATGATGTAATGAGCCTATTTGGTCCTAATTGAGTGTATTGAGCTTCATTAGGTCATACTTTGGTCAATTGTTCCATTTTAGTCACTAGGATGGTGTAGATAACCAAAGGATGATGTAATGAGCCTATTTTGGTCCTAATTGAGTGTATTGAGCTTCATTAGGTCTTTGGTCAATTGTTCCATTTTAGTACTAGGAAGGTTAGATAACCAAAGGATGATGTAATGAGCCTATTTTGGTCCTAATTGAGTGTATTGAGCTTCATTAGGTCATACTTTGGTCAATTGTTCCATTTAGTCACTAGGACTCCCTTTTTTTTTGGCCTTCGTTTTCCTATTTTGGTCCTAATTGAGTGTATTGAGCTTCATTAGGTCATACTTTGGTCAATTGTTCCATTTTAGTACTAGGAAGGTAGATAACCAAAGGATGATGTAATGAGCCTATTTTGGTCCTAATTGAGTTTGAGCTTCATTAGGTCATACTTTGGTCAATTGTTCATTTTAGCTACTAGGAAGGTTTAGATAACCAAAGGATGATGTAATGAGCCTATTTGGTCCTAATTGAGTGTATTGAGCTTCATTAGGTCATACTTTGGTCAATTGTTCCATTTTAGTCACTAGGATGGTGTAGATAACCAAAGGATGATGTAATGAGCCTATTTTGGTCCTAATTGAGTGTATTGAGCTTCATTAGGTCATACTTTGGTCAATTGTTCCATTTTAGCTACTAGGAAGGTTAGATAACCAATGATGTAATGAGCCTATTTTGGTCCTAATTGAGTGTATTGAGCTTCATTAGGTCATACTTTGGTCAATTGTTCCATTTTAGTCACTAGGATGGTGTAGATAACCAAAGGATGATGTAATGAGCCTATTTTGGTCCTAATTGAGTGTATTGAGCTTCATTAGGTCATACTTTGGTCAATTGTTCCATTTTAGAGGAAGGTTTAGATAACCAAAGGATGATGTAATGAGCCTATTTTGGTCCTAATTGAGTGTATTGAGCTTCATTAGGTCATACTTTGGTCAATTGTTCCATTTAAGTCGCTAGGAAGGTTTAGATAACCAAAGGATGATGTAATGAGCTTATTATGGTCCTAATTGAGTGTAATGAGCTTCATTTGGTCTTAGTTTGGTAAATGACTCCAATTTAGTCACTAGGAAGGTGTAGTTAACCAAAGGATGATGTAATGAGCCGATTTTGGTCCTAATTGAGTGTATTGAGCTTCATTAGGTCATACTTTGGTCAATTGTTCCATTTTAGCTACTAGGAAGGTTTAGATAACCAAAGGATGATGTAATGAGCCTATTTTGGTCCTAATTGAGTGTATTGAGCTTCATTAGGTCATACTTTGGTCAATTGTTCCATTTTAGTCACTAGGAAGGTTAGATAACCAAAGGAATGTAATGAGCCTATTTTGGTCCTAATTGAGTGTATTGAGCTTCATTAGGTCATACTTTGGTCAATTGTTCCATTTTAGTACTAGGAAGGTTAGATAACCAAAGGATGATGTAATGAGCCTATTTTGGTCCTAATTGAGTGTATTGAGCTTCATTAGGTCATACTTTGGTCAATTGTTCCATTTTAGTCACTAGGAAGGTTAGATAACCAAAGGATGATGTAATGAGCCTATTTTCCTAATTGAGTGTATTGAGCTTCATTAGGTCATACTTTGGTCAATTGTTCCATTTAGGCCAAAGATGATGTAATGAGCCTATTTTGGTCCTAATCTTCATTAGGTCATACTTTGGTCAATTGTTCCATTTTAGCTACTAGGAAGGTTTAGATAACCAAAGAATGATGTAATGAGCCTATTTTGGTCCTAATTGAGTGTATTGAGCTTCATTAGGTCATACTTTGGTCAATTGTTCCATTTTAGTCACTAGGATGGTGTAGATAACCAAAGGATGATGTAATGAGCCTATTTGGTCCTAATTGAGTGTATTGAGCTTCATTAGGTCATACTTTGGTCAATTGTTCCATTTTAGCTACTAGGAAGGTTTAGATAACCAAAGGATGATGTAATGAGCCTATTTTGGTCCTAATTGAGTGTATTGAGCTTCATTAGGTCATACTTTGGTCAATTGTTCCATTTTAGTCACTAGGATGGTTAGATAACCAAAGGATGATGTAATGAGCCTATTTTGGTCCTAATTGAGTGTATTGAGCTTCATTAGGTCATACTTTGGTCAATTGTTCCATTTTAGCTAGGAAGGTTTAGATAACCAAAGGATGATGTAATGAGCCTATTTCCTAATTGAGTGTATTGAGCTTCATTAGGTCATACTTTGGTCAATTGTTCCATTTAAGTTAGGAAGGTTTAGATAACCAAAGGATGATGTAATGAGCTTATTTGGTCCTAATTGAGTGTATGAGCTTCATTAGTTTGGTAATGTCCATTTTAGTCACTAGGAAGGTGTAGTTAACCAAAGGATGATGTAATGAGCCTATTTTGGTCCTAATTGAGTGTATTGAGCTTCAGGTCATACTTTGGTCAATTGTTCCATTTTACTAGGAAGGTTTAGATAACCAAAGGATGATGTAATGAGCCTATTTTGGTCCTAATTGAGTGTATTGAGCTTCATTAGGTCATACTTTGGTCAATTGTTCCATTTTAGTCACTAGGAAGGTTAGATAACCAAAGGATGATGTAATGAGCCTATTTTGGTCCTAATTGAGTGTATTGAGCTTCATTAGGTCATACTTTGGTCAATTGTTCCATTTTAGCTACTAGGAAGGTTTAGATAACCAAAGGATGATGTAATGAGCCTATTTTGGTCCTAATTGAGTGTATTGAGCTTCATTAGGTCATACTTTGGTCAATTGTTCCATTTTAGCACTAGGAAGGTTTAGATAACCAAAGGATGATGTAATGAGCTATTTTGGTCCTAATTGAGTGTATTGAGCTTCATTAGGTCATACTTTGGTCAATTGTTCCATTTTAGTCACTAGGAAGATAACCAAAGGATGATGTAGAGCCTATTTTGGTCCTAATTGAGTGTATTGAGCTTCATTAGGTCATACTTTGGTCAATTGTTCCATTTTACTAGGAAGGTTTAGATAACCAAAGATGATGTAATGAGCCTATTTTGGTCCTAATTGAGTGTATTGAGCTTCATTAGGTCATACTTTGGTCATTGTTCCATTTTAGCTACTAGGAAGGTTTAGATAACCAAAGGATGATGTAATGAGCCTATTTTGGTCCTAATTGAGTGTATTGAGCTTCATTAGGTCATACTTTGGTCAATTGTTCCATTTTAGTCACTAGGATGGTGTAGATAACCAAAGGATGATGTAATGAGCCTATTTGGTCCTAATTGAGTGTATTGAGCTTCATTAGGTCATACTTTGGTCAATTGTTCCATTTTAGCTACTAGGAAGGTTTAGATAACCAAAGAATGATGTAATGAGCCTATTTGGTCCTAATTGAGTGTATTGAGCTTCATTAGGTCATACTTTGGTCAATTGTTCCATTTTAGCTACTAGGAAGGTTAGATAACCAAAGGATGATGTAATGAGCCTATTTTCCTAATTGAGTGTATTGAGCTTCATTAGGTCATACTTTGGTCAATTGTTCCATTTTAGCTAGGAAGGTTTAGATAACCAAAGGATGATGTAATGAGCCTATTTTGTCCTAATTGAGTGTATTGAGCTTCATTAGGTCATACTTTGGTCAATTGTTCCATTTTAGTCACTAGGAGGTTTAGATAACCAAAGGATGATGTAATGAGCCTATTTGGTCCTAATTGAGTGTATTGAGCTTCATTAGGTCATACTTTGGTCAATTGTTCCATTTAAGTCGCTAGGAAGGTTTAGATAACCAAAGGATGATGTAATGAGCTTATCCTAATTGAGTGTAATGAGCTTCATTTGGTCTTAGTTTGGTAAATGTCCATTTTAGTCACTAGGAAGGTAGTTAACCAAAGGATGATGTAATGAGCCATTTGGTCCTAATTGAGTGTATTGAGCTTCTTTAGGTCATACTTTGGTCAATTGTTCCATTTTAGCTACTAGGAAGGTTTAGATAACCAAAGGATGATGTAATGAGCCTATTTTGGTCCTAATTGAGTGTATTGAGCTTCATTAGGTCATACTTTGTCAATTGTTCCATTTTAGTCACTAGGATGGTGTAGATAACCAAAGGATGATGTAATGAGCCTATTTTGGTCCTAATTGAGTGTATTGAGCTTCATTAGGTCATACTTTGGTCAATTGTTCCATTTTAGCTACTAGGAAGGTTTAGATAACCAAAGAATGATGTAATGAGCCTATTTGGTCCTAATTGAGTGTATTGAGCTTCATTAGGTCATACTTTGGTCAATTGTTCCATTTTAGCTACTAGGAAGGTTAGATAACCAAAGGATGATGTAATGAGCCTATTTTGGTCCTAATTGAGTGTATTGAGCTTCATTAGGTCATACTTTGGTCAATTGT
>RYYW01000833.1:5008-17171 GCA_013621005.1 Aeschynomene evenia | reverse complement strand
TATTGAGCTTCATTTGGTCTTACTTTGGTGAATTCTTCCATTTTAGTCACTAGGATGTTGTAGATAACTAAAGGATGATGTAATGAGCCTATTTTGTCCTAATTGAGTGTATTGAGCTTCATTTGGTCTTACTTTGGTCAATGGCTCCATTTTAGTCACAGGATGTTGTAGATAACCAAAGGATGATGTAATGAGCCTATTTTGGTCTTTATTGAGTGTATTGAGCTTCATTTGGTCTTACTTTGTCAATGGCTTCCATTTTAGTCACAAGGATGTTGTAGATAACCAAAGGATGATGTAATGAGCCTATTTTGGTCCTAATTGAGTGTATTGAGCTTCATTTGGTCTTACTTTGGTCAATGGCTCCATTTTAGTCACAAGGATGTTGTAGATAACCAAAGGATGATGTAATGAGCCTTTTTGGTCCTAATTGAGTGTATTGAGCTTCATTTGGTCTTACTTTGGTCAATGTCACTAGGATGTGTAGATTACCAAAGGATGATGTAATGGGCCAATTTTGGTCCTAATTCAGTGTATTGAGCTTCATTTGGTCTTACTTTGGTCAATTCTTCCATTTTAGTCACTAGGATGTTGTAGATAACCAAAGGATGATGTAATGAGCCTATTTTGGTCCTTATTGAGTGTATTGAGCTTCATTTGATCTTACTTTGGTCAATTCTTCCATTTTTTTCACTAGGATGTTGTAGATTACCAAAGGATGAGTAATGCGCCTATTTTGGTCCTAATTGAGTGTATTGAGCTTCATTTGGTCTTACTTTGGTCAATTCTTCCATTTTAGTCACTAGGATGTAATAGATTACCAAAGGATGATGTAATGAGCCTATTTTGGTCCTAATTGAGTGTATTGAGCTTCATTTGGTCTTACTTTGGTCAATGGCTCCATTTTAGTCACAAGGATGTTGTAGATAACCAAAGGATGATGTAATGAGCCTTTTTTGGTCCTAATTGAGTGTATTGAGCTTCATTTGGTCTTACTTTGGTCAATTTTTCCATTTAAGTCACTAGGATGGTGTAGATAACCAAAGGATGATGTAATGAGCCTATTTTTCCTTATTGAGTGTATTGAGCTTCATTTAATCTTACTTTGGTCAATTCTTCCATTTTTGTCACTAGGATGTTGTAGATTACCAAAGGATGATGTAATGGCCTATTTTTGGTCCTAATTGAGTGTATTGAGCTTCATTTGGTCTTACTTTGGTCAATTCTTCCATTTTAGTCACTAGGATGTTTAGATACCAAAGGATGATGTAATGAGCCTATTTTGGTCCTAATTGAGTGTATTGAGCTTCATTTGGTCTTACTTTGGTCAATGGCTCCATTTTAGTCAAAGGATGTTGTAGATAACCAAAGGATGATGTAATGAGCCTATTTTGGTCCTTATTGAGTGTATTGAGCTTCATTTGATCTTACTTTGGTCAATTCTTCCATTTTGTCACTAGGATGTTGTAGATTACCAAAGGATGATGTAATGGGCCAATTTTTGTCCTAATTCAGTGTATTGAGCTTCATTTGGTCTACTTTGGTCAATTCTTCCATTTTAGTCACTAGGATGTTGTAGATAACCAAAGGATGATGTAATGAGCCTATTTTTGTCCTATTGAGTGTATTGAGCTTCATTTGGTCTTACTTTGGTCAATTCTTCCATTTTGTCACTAGGATGTTGTAGATTACCAAAGGATGATGTAATGAGCCTATTTTGGTCCTAATTGAGTGTATTGAGCTTCATTTGGTCTTACTTTGTCAATGGCTCCATTTTAGTCACAGGATATTTGTAGATAACCAAAGGATGATGTAATGAGCCTATTTTGGTCCTAATTGAGTGTATTGAGCTTCATTTGGTCTTACTTTGGTCAATGGCTCCATTTTAGTCACTAGGATGTTGTAGATACCAAAGGATGATGTAATGGCCTATTTTGGTCCTAATTGAGTGTATTGAGCTTCATTTGGTCTTACTTTGGTCAATTCTTCCATTTTAGTCACTAGGATGTTAGATTACCAAAGGATGATGTAATGAGCCTATTTTGGTCCTAATTGAGTGTATTGAGCTTCATTTGGTCTTACTTTGGTCAATGGCTCCATTTTAGTCACAAGGATGTTGTAGATAACCAAAGGATGATGTAATGAGCCTTTTTTTGGTCCTAATTGAGTGTATTGAGCTTCATTTGGTCTTACTCTGGTCAATTTTTCCATTTAAGTCACTAGGATGGTGTAGATAACCAAAGGATGATGTAATGAGCCTATTTTGGTCCTTATCGAGTGTATTGAGCTTCATTTGATCTTACTTTGGTCATATCTTCCATTTTAGTCACTAGGATGTTGTAGATTACCAAAGGATGATGTAATGGGCCAATTTTGGTCCTAATTCAGTGTATTGAGCTTCATTTGGTCTTACTTTGGTCAATGGCTCCATTTTAGTCACGAGGATGGTGTAGATAACAAAGGATGATGTAATGCGCCTATTTTGGTCCTAATTGAGTGTATTGAGCTTCATTTGGTCTTACTTTGGTCAATTCTTCCATTTTAGTCACTAGGATGTAATAGATTACCAAAGGATGATGTAATGAGCCTATATTGGTCCTAATTGAGTGTATTGAGCTTCATTAGGTCTTACTTTTGTCAATGGCTCCATTTTAATCACTAGGATGTTGTAGATAACCAAAGGATGATGTAATGAGCCTTTTTTGGTCCTAATTGAGTGTATTGAGCTTCATTTGGTCTTACTTTGGTCAATTTTTCCATTTAAGTCACTAGAATGGTGTAGATAACCAAAGGATGATGTAATGAGCCTATTTTGTCCTTA
Organism: Aeschynomene evenia; assembly: GCA_013621005.1. Classification (NCBI taxonomy): domain Eukaryota; kingdom Viridiplantae; phylum Streptophyta; class Magnoliopsida; order Fabales; family Fabaceae; genus Aeschynomene; species Aeschynomene evenia. The sequence goes on along the minus strand of RYYW01000833.1, from coordinate 14,350 downwards.
TTGAGTGTATTGAGCTTCATTTTCTTACTTTGGTCAATTCTTCCATTTTAGTCACTAGGATGTTGTAGATTACCAAAGGATGATGTAATGCGCCTATTTTTGGTCCTAATTGAGTGTATTGAGCTTCATTTGGTCTTACTTTGGTCAATTCTTCCATTTTAGTCACTAGGATGTTAGATAAAGGATGATGTAATGAGCCTATTTTGGTCCTAATTGAGTGTATTGAGCTTCATTTGGTCTTACTTTGGTCAATGGCTCCATTTTAGTCACAAGGATGTTGTAGATAACCAAAGGATGATGTAATGAGCCTTTTTGGTCCTAATTGAGTGTATTGAGCTTCATTTGGTCTTACTTTGGTCAATTTTTCCATTTAAGTCACTAGGATGGTGTAGATAACCAAAGGATGATGTAATGAGCCTATTTGGTCCTTATTGAGTGTATTGAGCTTCATTTGGTCTTACTTTGGTCAATTCTTCCATTTTAGTCACTAGGATGTTGTAGATTACCAAAGGATGATGTAATGGGCCAATTTTGTCCTAATTGAGTGTATTGAGCTTCATTTGGTCTTACTTTGGTCAATTCTTCCATTTTAGTCACTAGGATGTTGTAGATTACCAAAGGATGATGTAATGCGCCTATTTTGGTCCTAATTGAGTGTATTGAGCTTCATTTGGTCTTACTTTGGTCAATTCTTCCATTTTAGTCACTAGGATGTTAGATTACCAAAGGATGATGTAATGAGCCTATTTTGGTCCTAATTGAGTGTATTGAGCTTCATTTGGTCTTACTTTGGTCAATGGCTCCATTTTAGTCACAAGGATGTTGTAGATAACCAAAGGATGATGTAATGAGCCTTTTTGGTCCTAATTGAGTGTATTGAGCTTCATTTGGTCTTACTTTGGTCAATTTTTCCATTTAAGTCACTAGGATGGTGTAGATAACCAAAGGATGATGTAATGAGCCTATTTTTGTCCTTATTGAGTGTATTGAGCTTCATTTGATCTTACTTTGGTCAATTCTTCCATTTTTGTCACTAGGATGTTGTAGATTACCAAAGGATGATGTAATGCGCCTATTTTTTCCTAATTGAGTGTATTGAGCTTCATTTGGTCTTACTTTGGTCAATTCTTCCATTTTAGTCACTAGGATGTATAGATTACCAAAGGATGATGTAATGAGCCTATTTTGGTCCTAATTGAGTGTATTGAGCTTCATTTGGTCTTACTTTGGTCAATGGCTCCATTTTAGTCACAAGGATGTTGTAGATAACCAAAGGATGATGTAATGAGCCTTTTTGGTCCTATTGAGTGTATTGAGCTTCATTTGGTCTTACTTTGTCAATGGCTCCATTTTAGTCACAAGGATATTGTAGATAACCAAAGGATGATATAATGAGCCTATTTTGGTCCTAATTGAGTGTATTGAGCTTCATTTGGTCTTACTTTGGTCAATTCTCCATTTTAGTCACAAGGATGTTGTAGATAACCAAGGATGATGTAATGAGCCTATTTTGGTCTTTATTGATTGTATTGAGCTTCATTTGGTTTTACTTTGTCAATGGCTCCATTTTAGTCACAAGATGTTGTAGATAACCAAAGGATGATGTAATGAGCCTTTTTGGTCCTAATTGAGTGTATTGAGCTTCATTTGGTCTTACTTTGGTCAATTTTTCCATTAAGTCACTAGGTTGTAGATTACCAAAGGATGATGTAATGGGCCATTTTGGTCCTAATTCAGTGTATTGAGCTTCATTTGGTCTTACTTTGGTCAATTCTTCCATTTTAGTCACTAGGATGTTGTAGATAACCAAAGGATGATAATGAGCCTATTTTTGGTCCTTATTGAGGTATTGAGCTTCATTTGGTCTTACTTTGGTCAATTCTTCCATTTTAGTCACTAGGATGTTGTAGATTACCAAAGGATGATGTAATGGGCCAATTTTTGTCCTAATTCAGTGTATTGAGCTTCATTTGGTCTTACTTTGGTCAATTCTTCCATTTTAGTCACTAGGATGTTGTAGATTACCAAAGGATGATGTAATGAGCCTATTTTGGTCCTAATTGAGTGTATTGAGCTTCATTGGTCTTACTTTGGTCAATTCTTCCATTTTAGTCACTAGGATGTAATAGATTACCAAAGGATGATGTAATGAGCCTATTTTGGTCCTAATTGAGTGTATTGAGCTTCATTTGGTCTTACTTTGGTCAATGGCTCCATTTTAGTCACAAGGATGTTGTAGATAACCAAAGGATGATGTAATGAGCCTTTTTTGGTCCTAATTGAGTGTATTGAGCTTCATTTGGTCTTACTTTGGTCAATTTTTCCATTAAGTCACTAGGATGTTGTAGATTACCAAAGGATGATGTAATGGGCCAATTTTGGTCCTAATTCAGTGTATTGAGCTTCATTTGGTCTTACTTTGGTCAATTCTTCCATTTTAGTCACTAGGATGTTGTAGATAACCAAAGGATGATGTAATGAGCCTATTTTGGTCCTTATTGAGTGTATTGAGCTTCATTTGACTTTGGTCAATTTTCCATTTTAGTCACTAGGATGTTGTAGATTACCAAAGGATGATGTAATGGGCCAATTTTTGTCCTAATTCAGTGTATTGAGCTTCATTTGGTCTTACTTTGGTCAATTCTTCCATTTTAGTCACTAGGATGTTGTAGATTACCAAAGGATGATGTAATGCGCCTATTTTGGTCTAATTGAGTGTATTGAGCTTCATTTGGTCTTACTTTGGTCAATTCTTCCATTTTAGTCACTAGGATGTAAGATTACCAAAGGATGATGTAATGAGCCTATTTTGGTCCTAATTGAGTGTATTGAGCTTCATTTGGTCTTACTTTGGTCAATTTTCCATTTAGTCACTAGGATGTGTAGATAACCAAAGGATGATGTAATGAGCCTATTTTGTCCTATTGAGTGTATTGAGCTTCATTTGGTCTTACTTTGGTCAATTTTTCCATTTAAGTCACTAGGATGTGTAGATAACCAAAGGATGATGTAATGAGCCTATTTTGCCTTATTGAGTGTATTGAGCTTCATTTGATCTTACTTTGGTCAATTCTTCCATTTTTGTCACTAGGATGTTGTAGATTACCAAAGGATGATGTAATGCGCCTATTTTGGTCCTAATTGAGTGTATTGAGCTTCATTTGGTCTTACTTTGGTCAATTCTTCCATTTTAGTCACTAGGATGTAATAGATTACCAAAGGATGATGTAATGAGCCTATTTTGGTCCTAATTGAGTGTATTGAGCTTCATTTGGTCTTACTTTGGTCAATGGCTCCATTTTAGTCACAAGGATGTTGTAGATAACCAAAGGATGATGTAATGAGCCTTTTTTGGTCCTAATTGAGTGTATTGAGCTTCATTTGGTCTTACTTTGGTCAATTTTTCCATTTAAGTCACTAGGATGTGTAGATAACCAAAGGATGATGTAATGAGCCTATTTTGGTCCTTATGAGTGTATTGAGCTTCATTTGATCTTACTTTGGTCAATTCTTCCATTTTTGTCACTAGGATGTTGTAGATTACCAAAGGATGATGTAATGGCCTATTTTGGTCCTAATTGAGTGTATTGAGCTTCATTTGGTCTTACTTTGGTCAATTTTTCCATTTTAGTCACTAGGATGGTGTAGATAACCAAAGGATGATGTAATGAGCCTATTTTTGTCCTTATTGAGTGTATTGAGCTTCATTTGATCTTACTTTGGTCAATTCTTCCATTTTAGTCACTAGGATGTTAGATTACCAAAGGATGATGTAATGAGCCTATTTTGGTCCTAATTGAGTGTATTGAGCTTCATTTGGTCTTACTTTGGTCAATGGCTCCATTTTAGTCACAAGGATGTTGTAGATAACCAAAGGATGATGTAATGAGCCTTTTTTGGTCCTAATTGAGTGTATTGAGCTTCATTTGGTCTTACTTTGGTGAATTCTTCCATTTTAGTCACTAGGATGTTGTAGATAACAAAGGATGATGTAATGAGCCTATTTGGTCCTATTGAGTGTATTGAGCTTCATTTGGTCTTACTTTGGTCAATGGCTCCATTTTAGTCACAGGATGTTGTAGATAACCAAGGATGATGTAATGAGCCTTTTTTGGTCCTAATTGAGTGTATTGAGCTTCATTTGGTCTTACTTTGGTACAATTTTTCCATTTAAGTCACTAAGGATGGTTGTAGGATAACCAAAGGATGATGTAATGAACCTAGGCATGAGTAATTGAGCCATTGTCTAATTGTATTGAGCTTCATTTGTCTTACTTTGGTCAATTCTTCCATTTTAGTCACTAGGATGTTGTAGATTACCAAAGGATGATGTAATGGCCTATTTTGGTCCTAATTGAGTGTATTGAGCTTCATTTGGTCTTACTTTGGTCAATTCTCCATTTTAGTCACTAGGATGTAATGTAGATTACCAAAGGATGATGTAATGAGCCTATTTTGGTCCTAATTGAGTGTATTGAGCTTCATTTGGTCTTACTTTGGTCAATGGCTCCATTTTAGTCACAAGGATGTTGTAGATAACCAAAGGATGATGTAATGAGCCTTTTTTTGGTCCTAATTGAGTGTATTGAGCTTCATTTGGTCTTACTTTGGTCAATTCTCCATTTTAGTCACAGGATGTTGTAGATAACCAAAGGATTATGTAATGAGCCTTTTTTGGTCCTAATTGAGTGTATTGAGCTTTCATTTGGTCTTACTTTGGTAATTCTTCCATTTTAGTCACTAGGATGTTGTAGATTACCAAAGGATGATGTAATGAGCCTTTTTGGTCCTAATTCAGTGTATTGAGCTTCATTTGGTCTTACTTTGGTCAATTCTTCCATTTTAGTCACTAATGTTTAGATAACAAGTGATGTTGATTTTTTTTTTTTTTGGTTTTTTTTTCTTTCTTTTTCATTTAAGTCACTAGGATGGTGTAGATAACCAAAGGATGATGTAATGAGCCTATTTTGGTCCTTATTGAGTGTATTGAGCTTCATTTGATTCTTACTTTGGTCAATTCTTCCATTTTGTCACTAGGATGTTGTAGATTACCAAAGGATGATGTAATGCGCCTATTTTTGGTCCTAATTGAGTGTATTGAGCTTCATTTGGTCTTACTTTGGTCAATTCTTCCATTTTAGTCACTAGGATGTTGTAGATTACCAAAGGATTATGTAATGAGCCTATTTTGGTCCTAATTGAGTGTATTGAGCTTCATTTGGTCTTACTTTGGTCAATGGCTCCATTTTAGTCACAAGGATGTTGTAGATAACCAAAGGATGATGTAATGAGCCTTTTTTATTTCTAATTGAGTGTATTGAGCTTCATTTGGTCTTGCTTTGGTCAATTTTTCCATTTAAGTCACTAGGATGGTGTAGATAACCAAAGGATGATGTAATGAGCCTATTTTGTCCTTATTGAGTGTATTGAGCTTCATTTGATCTTACTTTGGTCAATTTTTCCATTTTTGTCACTAGGATGTTGTAGATTACAAAGGATGATGTAATGCGCCTATTTTGGTCCTAATTGAGTGTATTGAGCTTCATTTGGTCTTAGTTTGGTCAATTCTTCCATTTTAGTCACTAGGATGTAATGATTACCAAAGGATGATGTAATGAGCCTATTTTGGTCCTAATTGAGTGTATTGAGCTTCATTTGGTCTTACTTTGGTCAATGGCTCCATTTTAGTCACAAGGATGTTGTAGATAACCAAAGGATGATGTAATGAGCCTTTTTGGTCTAATTGAGTGTATTGAGCTTCATTTGGTCTTACTTTGGTCAATTGTTCCATTTAAGTCACAGGATGGTGTAGATAACCAAAGGATGATGTAATGAGCCTATTTTTGTCCTTATTGAGTGTATTGAGCTTCATTTGTCTTACTTTGGTCAATTTTCCATTTTTGTCACTAGGATGTTGTAGATTACCAAGGATGATGTAATGCGCCTATTTTGGTCCTAATTGAGTGTATTGAGCTTCATTTGGTCTTACTTTGGTCAATTCTTCCATTTTAGTCACTAGGATGTAATTGATTACCAAAGGATGATGTAATGAGCCTATTTGGTCCTAATTGAGTGTATTGAGCTTCATTTGGTCTTACTTTGGTCAATGGCTCCATTTTAGTCACTAGGATGTTGTAGATAACCAAAGGATGATGTAATGAGCCTTATTTTGGTCTCTATTGAGTGTATTGGCTTCATTTGGTCTTACTTTTGGTCAATTTTCCATTTAAGTCACTAGGATGGTGTAGATAACCAAAGGATGATGTAATGAGCCTATTTTGGTCCTTATTGAGTGTATTGAGCTTCATTTGATCTGTACTTTGGTCAATTCTTTCCATTTTAGTCACTAGGATGTTGTAGATTACCAAAGGATGATGTAATGCGCCTATTTTGGTCCTAATTGAGTGTATTGAGCTTCATTTGGTCTTACTTTGGTCAATTCTTCCATTTTAGTCACTAGGATGTTGTAGATTACCAAAGGATATGTAATGAGCCTATTTTGGTCCTAATTGAGTGTATTGAGCTTCATTTGGTCTTACTTTGGTCAATGGCTCCATTTCAGTCACAAGGATGTTGTAGATAACCAAAGGATGATGTAATGAGCCTTTTTTATTTCTAATTGAGTGTATTGAGCTTCATTTGGTCTTGCTTTGGTCATTTTTCCATTTAAGTCACTAGATGGTGTAGATAACCAAAGGATGATGTAATGAGCCTATTTTTGTCCTTATTGAGTGTATTGAGCCTTCATTTGATCTTACTTTGGTCAATGTTTTTCCAATTTTTGTCACTAGGATGTTGTAGATTACCAAAGGATGATGTAATGCGCCTATTTTGGTCCTAATTGAGTGTATTGAGCTTCATTTGGTCTTAGTTTGGTCAATTCTTCCATTTTAGTCACTAGATGTAATTGATTACCAAAGGATGATGTAATGAGCCTATTTTTGGTCCTAATTGAGTGTATTGAGCTTCATTTGGTCTTACTTTGGTCAATGGCTCCATTTTAGTCACAAGGATGTTGTAGATAACCAAAGGATGATGTAATGCCTTTTTGGTCCTAATTGAGTGTATTGAGCTTCATTTGGTCTTACTTTGGTCAATTCTTCCATTTTAGTCACTAGGATGTGTAGATAACCAAAGGATGATGTAATGAGCCTATTTTTGTCTTTATTGAGTGTATTGAGCTTCATTTGATCTTACTTTGGTCAATTCATTTTTGTCACTAGGATGTTGTAGATTACCAAAGGATGATGTAATGAGCCTATTTTGGTCCTAATTGAGTGTATTGAGCTTCATTTGGTCTTACTTTGGTCAATGGCTCCATTTTAGTCACAGGATGTTGTAGATAACCAAAGGATGATGTAATGAGCCTTTTTTGGTCCTAATTGAGTGTATTGAGCTTCATTTGGTCTTACTTTGGTCAATTCTTCCATTTTAGTCACTAGGATGGTAGATACCAAAGGATGATGTAATGAGCCTATTTTGTCCTAATTGAGTGTATTGAGCTTCATTTGGTCTTACTTTGGTCAATGCTCATTTTAGTCACAAGGATGTTGTAGATAACCAAAGGATGATGTAATGAGCCTTTTTTTTTCTAATTGAGTGTATTGAGCTTCATTTGGTCTTACTTGGTCAATTTTTCCATTTAAGTCACTAAGATGGTGTAGATAACCAAAGGATGATGTAATGAGCCTATTTTGGTCCTTATTGAGTGTATTGAGCTTCATTTGATCTTACTTTGGTCAATTCTTCCATTTTAGTCACTAGGATGTTGTAGATTACCAAAGGATGATGTAAAGAGCCTATTTTGGTCCTAATTGAGTGTATTGAGCTTCATTTGGTCTTACTTTGGTCAATGGCTCCATTTTAGTCACGAGGATGTTGTAGATAACCAAAGAATGATGTAATGAGCTTTTTGGTCCTAATTGAGTGTATTGAGCTTCATTTGGTCTTACTTTGGTCAATTGTTCCATTTAAGTCACTAGGATGGTGTAGATAACCAAAGGATGATGTAATGAGCCTTTTTTGGTCCTAATTGAGTGTATTGAGCTTCATTGGTCTTACTTTGGTCAATGGCTCCATTTTAGTCTCAAGGATGTTGTAGATAACCAAAGGATTATGTAATGAGCCTTTTTGGTCCTAATTGAGTGTATTGAGCTTCATTTGGTCTTACTTTGGTGAATTCTTCCATTTTAGTCACTAGGATGTTGTAGATAACCAAAGGATGATGTAATGAGCCTTTTTGGTCCTAATTCAGTGTATTGAGCTTCATTTGGTCTTACTTTGGTGAATTCTTCCATTTTAGTTACTAGGATGTTGTAGATAACCAAAGGATGATGTAATGAGCCTATTTTGTCTTTATTGAGTGTATTGGGCTTCATTTGGTCTTACTTTGGTCAATTTTCCATTTAAGTCACTAGGATGGTGTAGATAACCAAAGGATGATGTAATGAGCCTATTTTGGTCCTTATTGAGTGTATTGAGCTTCATTTGTTCGTACTTTGGTCAATTCTTCCATTTTAGTCACTAGGATGTTGTAGATTACCAAAGGATGATGTAATGCGCCTATTTTGGTCCTAATTGAGTGTATTGAGCTTCATTTGGTCTTACTTTGGCCAATTCTTCCATTTTAGTCACTAGGATGTTGTAGATTACCAAAGGATTATGTAATGAGCCTATTTTGGTCCTAATTGAGTGTATTGAGCTTCATTTGGTCTTACTTTGGTCAATGGCTCCATTTCAGTCACAAGGATGTTGTAGATAACCAAAGGATGATGTAATGAGCCTTTTTTATTTAATTGAGTGTATTGAGCTTCATTTGGTCTTGCTTTGGTCAATTTTTCCATTTAAGTCACTAGGATGGTGTAGATAACCAAAGGATGATGTAATGAGCCTATTTTGTCCTATTGAGTGTATTGAGCTTCATTTGATCTTACTTGGTCAATTTTTCCATTTTTCACTAGGATGTTGTAGATTACCAAAGGATGATGTAATGCGCCTATTTTGGTCCTAATTGAGTGTATTGAGCTTCATTTGGTCTTAGTTTGGTCAATTCTTCCATTTTAGTCACTAGGATGTAATTGATTACCAAAGGATGATGTAATGAGCCTATTTTGGTCCTAATTGAGTGTATTGAGCTTCATTTGGTCTTACTTTGGTCAATGGCTCCATTTTAGTCACAAGGATGTTGTAGATAACCAAAGGATGATGTAATGAGCCTTTTTTATTCTAATTGAGTGTATTGAGCTTCATTTGGTCTTTTTTGGTCAATTTTTCCATTTAAGTCACTAGGATGGTGTAGATAACCAAAGGATGATGTAATGAGCCTATTTTGTCCTTATTGAG
>RYYW01000832.1:0-17204 GCA_013621005.1 Aeschynomene evenia | reverse complement strand
TGTATAAACCATCCTAGTGACTAAAATGGAGCCATTGACCAAAGTAAGACAAAATAAGGCTCAATACACTCAATTAGGACTAAAATAGGCTCATTACGTCATCCTTTGGTTATCTACAACATCCTAGTGACTAAAATGGAGCCATTGATCAAAGTAAGACCAAATGAAGCTCAATACCTCAATTAGGACCAAAATAGGCTCATTAGGTCATCCTTTGGTTATCTACACCATCCTAGTGACTAAAATGCAGCCATTGACCAAAGTAAGACCAAATGAAGCTCAATACACTCAATTAGGATCAAAATAGGCTCATTACATCATCCTTTGGTTATCTACAATATCTTAGTGACTAAAATTGAGCCATTGATCAAAGTAAGACCAAATGAAGCTCAATACACTCAATTAGGACCAAAATAGGCTCAACACATCATCCTTTGGTTATCTATAACTTCCTAGTGACTAAAATGGAGCCATTGACCAAAGTAAGACCAAATGAAGCTCAATACACTTAATTAGGACCAAAATAGCCTCATTTGGTCATCCTTTGGTTATCTAAACCTTCCTAGTGACTAAAATGGAAGAATTGACCAAAGTAAGACCTAATGAAGCTCAAAACACTCAATTAGAACCAAAATAGGCTCATTACATCATCCTTTGGTTGTATAAACCATCCTAGTGACTAAAATGGAGCCATTGACCAAGTAAGACAAAATAAGGCTCAATACACTCAATTAGGACTAAAATAGGCTCATTACGTCATCCTTTGGTTATCTACAACATCCTAGTGACTAAAATGGAGCCATTGATCAAAGTAAGACCAAATGAAGCTCAATACCTCAATTAGGACCAAAATAGGCTCATTAGGTCATCCTTTGGTTATCTACACCATCCTAGTGACTAAAATGCAGCCATTGACCAAAGTAAGACCAAATGAAGCTCAATACACTCAATTAGGATCAAAATAGGCTCATTACATCATCCTTTGGTTATCTACAATATCTTAGTGACTAAAATTGAGCCATTGATCAAAGTAAGACCAAATGAAGCTCAATACACTCAATTAGGACCAAAATAGGCTCAACACATCATCCTTTGGTTATCTATAACTTCCTAGTGACTAAAATGGAGCCATTGACCAAAGTAAGACCAAATGAAGCTCAATACACTTAATTAGGACCAAAATAGCCTCATTTGGTCATCCTTTGGTTATCTAAACCTTCCTAGTGACTAAAATGGAAGAATTGACCAAAGTAAGACCTAATGAAGCTCAAAACACTCAATTAGAACCAAAATAGGCTCATTACATCATCCTTTGGTTGTATAAACCATCCTAGTGACTAAAATGGAGCCATTGACCAAAGTAAGACAAAATAAGGCTCAATACACTCAATTAGGACTAAAATAGGCTCATTACGTCATCCTTTGGTTATCTACAACATCCTAGTGACTAAAATGGAGCCATTGATCAAAGTAAGACCAAATGAAGCTCAATACCTCAATTAGGACCAAAATAGGCTCATTAGGTCATCCTTTGGTTATCTACACCATCCTAGTGACTAAAATGCAGCCATTGACCAAAGTAAGACCAAATGAAGCTCAATACACTCAATTAGGATCAAAATAGGCTCATTACATCATCCTTTGGTTATCTACAATATCTTAGTGACTAAAATTGAGCCATTGATCAAAGTAAGACCAAATGAAGCTCAATACACTCAATTAGGACCAAAATAGGCTCAACACATCATCCTTTGGTTATCTATAACTTCCTAGTGACTAAAATGGAGCCATTGACCAAAGTAAGACCAAATGAAGCTCAATACACTTAATTAGGACCAAAATAGCCTCATTTGGTCATCCTTTGGTTATCTAAACCTTCCTAGTGACTAAAATGGAAGAATTGACCAAAGTAAGACCTAATGAAGCTCAAAACACTCAATTAGAACCAAAATAGGCTCATTACATCATCCTTTGGTTGTATAAACCATCCTAGTGACTAAAATGGAGCCATTGACCAAAGTAAGACAAAATAAGGCTCAATAGACTCAATTAGGACTAAAATAGGCTCATTACGTCATCCTTTGGTTATCTACAACATCCTAGTGACTAAAATGGAGCCATTGATCAAAGTAAGACCAAATGAAGCTCAATACCTCAATTAGGACCAAAATAGGCTCATTAGGTCATCCTTTGGTTATCTACACCATCCTAGTGACTAAAATGCAGCCATTGACCAAAGTAAGACCAAATGAAGCTCAATACACTCAATTAGGATCAAAATAGGCTCATTACATCATCCTTTGGTTATCTACAATATCTTAGTGACTAAAATTGAGCCATTGATCAAAGTAAGACCAAATGAAGCTCAATACACTCAATTAGGACCAAAATAGGCTCAACACATCATCCTTTGGTTATCTATAACTTCCTAGTGACTAAAATGGAGCCATTGACCAAAGTAAGACCAAATGAAGCTCAATACACTTAATTAGGACCAAAATAGCCTCATTTGGTCATCCTTTGGTTATCTAAACCTTCCTAGTGACTAAAATGGAAGAATTGACCAAAGTAAGACCTAATGAAGCTCAAAACACTCAATTAGAACCAAAATAGGCTCATTACATCATCCTTTGGTTGTATAAACCATCCTAGTGACTAAAATGGAGCCATTGACCAAAGTAAGAAAATAAGGCTCAATACACTCAATTAGGACTAAAATAGGCTCATTACGTCATCCTTTGGTTATCTACAACATCCTAGTGACTAAAATGGAGCCATTGATCAAAGTAAGACCAAATGAAGCTCAATACCTCAATTAGGACCAAAATAGGCTCATTAGGTCATCCTTTGGTTATCTACACCATCCTAGTGACTAAAATGCAGCCATTGACCAAAGTAAGACCAAATGAAGCTCAATACACTCAATTAGGATCAAAATAGGCTCATTACATCATCCTTTGGTTATCTACAATATCTTAGTGACTAAAATTGAGCCATTGATCAAAGTAAGACCAAATGAAGCTCAATACACTCAATTAGGACCAAAATAGGCTCAACACATCATCCTTTGGTTATCTATAACTTCCTAGTGACTAAAATGGAGCCATTGACCAAAGTAAGACCAAATGAAGCTCAATACACTTAATTAGGACCAAAATAGCCTCATTTGGTCATCCTTTGGTTATCTAAACCTTCCTAGTGACTAAAATGGAAGAATTGACAAAGTAAGACCTAATGAAGCTCAAAACACTCAATTAGAACCAAAATAGGCTCATTACATCATCCTTTGGTTGTATAAACCATCCTAGTGACTAAAATGGAGCCATTGACCAAAGTAAGACAAAATAAGGCTCAATACACTCAATTAGGACTAAATAGGCTCATTACGTCATCCTTTGGTTATCTACAACATCCTAGTGACTAAATGGAGCCATTGATCAAGTAAGACCAAATGAAGCTCAATACCTCAATTAGGACCAAAATAGGCTCATTAGGTCATCCTTTGGTTATCTACACCATCCTAGTGACTAAAATGCAGCCATTGACCAAAGTAAGACCAAATGAAGCTCAATACACTCAATTAGGATCAAAATAGGCTCATTACATCATCCTTTGGTTATCTACAATATCTTAGTGACTAAAATTGAGCCATTGATCAAAGTAAGACCAAATGAAGCTCAATACACTCAATTAGGACCAAAATAGGCTCAACACATCATCCTTTGGTTATCTATAACTTCCTAGTGACTAAAATGGAGCCATTGACCAAAGTAAGACCAAATGAAGCTCAATACACTTAATTAGGACCAAAATAGCCTCATTTGGTCATCCTTTGGTTATCTAAACCTTCCTAGTGACTAAAATGGAAGAATTGACCAAAGTAAGACCTAATGAAGCTCAAAACACTCAATTAGAACCAAAATAGGCTCATTACATCATCCTTTGGTTGTATAAACCATCCTAGTGACTAAAATGGAGCCATTGACCAAAGTAAGACAAAATAAGGCTCAATACACTCAATTAGGACTAAAATAGGCTCATTACGTCATCCTTTGGTTATCTACAACATCCTAGTGACTAAAATGGAGCCATTGATCAAAGTAAGACCAAATGAAGCTCAATACCTCAATTAGGACCAAAATAGGCTCATTAGGTCATCCTTTGGTTATCTACACCATCCTAGTGACTAAAATGCAGCCATTGACCAAAGTAAGACCAAATGAAGCTCAATACACTCAATTAGGATCAAAATAGGCTCATTACATCATCCTTTGGTTATCTACAATATCTTAGTGACTAAAATGAGCCATTGATCAAAGTAAGACCAAATGAAGCTCAATACACTCAATTAGGACCAAAATAGGCTCACAACATCATCCTTGGTTATCTATAACTTCCTAGTGACTAAAATGGAGCCATTGACCAAAGTAAGACCAAATGAAGCTCAATACACTTAATTAGGACCAAAATAGCCTCATTTGGTCATCCTTTGGTTATCTAAACCTTCCTAGTGACTAAAATGGAAGAATTGACCAAAGTAAGACCTAATGAAGCTCAAAACACTCAATTAGAACCAAAATAGGCTCATTACATCATCCTTTGGATGTATAAACCATCCTAGTGACTAAAATGGAGCCATTGACCAAAGTAAGACAAAATAAGGCTCAATACACTCAATTAGGACTAAAATAGGCTCATTACGTCATCCTTTTGTTATCTACAACATCCTAGTGACTAAAATGGAGCCATTGATCAAAGTAAGACCAAATGAAGCTCAATACCTCAATTAGGACCAAAATAGGCTCATTAGGTCATCCTTTGGTTATCTACACCATCCTAGTGACTAAAATGCAGCCATTGACCAAAGTAAGACCAAATGAAGCTCAATACACTCAATTAGGATCAAAATAGGCTCATTACATCATCCTTTGGTTATCTACAATATCTTAGTGACTAAAATTGAGCCATTGATCAAAGTAAGACCAAATGAAGCTCAATACACTCAATTAGGACCAAAATAGGCTCAACACATCATCCTTTGGTTATCTATAACTTCCTAGTGACTAAAATGGAGCCATTGACCAAGTAAGACCAAATGAAGCTCAATACACTTAATTAGGACCAAAATAGCCTTATTAGGTCATCCTTTGGTTATCTAAACCTTCCTAGTGACTAAAATGGAAGAATTGACCAAAGTAAGACCTAATGAAGCTCAAAACACTCAATTAGAACCAAAATAGGCTCATTACATCATCCTTTGGTTGTATAAACCATCCTAGTGACTAAAATGGAGCCATTGACCAAAGTAAGACAAAATAAGGCTCAATAGACTCAATTAGGACTAAAATAGGCTTATTACGTCACCCTTTAGTTATCTACAACATCCTAGTGACTAAAATTGAGCCATTGATCAAAGTAAGACCAAATGAAGCTCAATACCTCAATTAGGACCAAAATAGGCTCATTAGGTCATCCTTAGGTTATCTACACCATCCTAGTAACTAAAATGCAGCCATTGACCAAAGTAAGACCAAATGAAGCTCAATACACTCAATTAGGATCAAAATAGGCTCATTACGTCATCCTTTGGTTATCTACAACATCCTAGTGACTAAAATGGAGCCATTGACCAACGTAAGACCAATTGAAGCTCAATACACTCAATTAGGACCAAAATAGGCTCATTCGGTCATCCTTTGGTTATCTAAACCTTCCTAGTGAGTAGAATGGAAGAATTGACCAAAGTATGACCTAATGAAGCTCAATACACTTAATTAGGACCAACATAGGCTCGTTACATCATCCTTTGGTTATATAAACCATCCTAGTGACTAAAATGGAGCCATTGACTAAAGTAAGACCAAATGATGCTCAATACACTCAATTAGGACCAAAATAGGCTCATCACATTATCCTTTGGTTATCTAGAACTTCCTAGTGACTAAAATGGAGCCATTGACCAAAGTAAGACCAAATGAAGCTCAATACACTCAATTATGACCAATATAGGCTTATTAGATCATCCTTTGGTTATCTAAACCTTCCTAGTGACTAAAATGGAGCCATTGACCAAAGTAAGACCAAATGACGCTCAATACACTCATTTAGGACCAAAATAGGCTCATTTGGTCATCCTTTGGGTATCTACAACATCCTAGTGACTAAATTGGAGCCATTGACCAAAGTAAGACCAAATGAAGCTCAGTACACTCAATTAGGACCAAAATAGGCTCATTACATCATCCTTTGGTTATCTACAACATCCTAGTGACTAAAATTCAGCCATTGACCAAATGAAGCTCAATACACTCAATTAGGACCAAAATAGGCTCATTAGGCCTTCCTTTGGTTATCTAAACCTTCCTAGTGAGTAGAATGGAAGAATTGACCAAAGTAAGACCTAAGGAAGCTCAATACACTCGATTAGAACCAACATAGGCTCGTTACATCATCCTTTTGTTATATAAACCACCCTAGTGACTAAAATGGAGCCATTGACCAAATGAAGCTCAATACACTCAATTAGGACCAAAATAGGCTCATTAGCCCTTCCTTTGGTTATCTAAACCTTCCTAGTTAGTAGAATTGAAGAATTGACCAAAGTAAGACCTAATGAAGCTCAATACACTCGATTAGAACCAACATAGGCTCGTTACATCATCCTTTGGTTATATAAACCATCCTAGTGACTAAAATGGAGCCAGTGACTAAAGTAAGACCAAATGATGCTCAATACACTCAATTAGGACCAAAATAGGCTCAACACATCATCCTTTGGTTATCTATAACTTCCTAGTGACTAAAATGGAGCCATTGACCAAATTAAGACCAAATGAAGCTCAATACACTTAATTAGGACCAAAATAGCCTCATTAGGTCATCCTTTGGTTATCTAAACCTTCCTAGTGACTAAATCGGAAGAATTGACCAAAGTAAGACCTAATGAAGCTCAAAACACTCAATTAGAACCAAAATAGGCTCATTACATCATCCTTTGGTTGTATAAACCATCCTAGTGACTAAAATGGAGCCATTGACCAAAGTAAGACAAAATAAGGCTCAATACACTCAATTAGGACTAAAATAGGCTCATTACGTCATCCTTTGGTTATCTACAACATCCTAATGACCAAAATGGAGCCATTGATCAAAGTAAGACCAAATGAAGCTCAATACCTCAATTAGGACCAAAATAGGCTCATTATGTCATCCTTTGGTTATCTACACCATCCTAGAGACTAAAATGCAGCCATTGACCAAAGTAAGACCAAATGAAGCTCAATACACTCAATTAGGATCAAAATAGGCTCATTACATCATCCTTTGGTTATCTACAATATCTTAGTGACTAAAATTGATCAATTGACCAAAGTAAGACCAAATGAAGCTCAATACACTCAATTAGGACCAAAATAGGCTCATTACATCATCCTTCGTTATCTACAACATCCTAGTGACTAAAATGGAGCCATTGACCAAAGTAAGACCAATTGAAGCTCAATACACTCAATTAGGACCAAAATAGGCTCATTAGGTCATCCTTTGGTTATCTAAACCTTCCTAGTGAGTAGAATGGAAGAATTGACCAGAGTATGACCTAATGAAGCTCAATACACTTAATTAGGACCAACATAGGCTCGTTACATCATCCTTTGGTTATATAAACCATCCTAGTGACTAAAATGGAGCCATTGACTAAAGTAAGACCAAATGATGCTCAATACACTCAATTAGGACCAAAATAGGCTCATCACATTATCCTTTGATTATCTCGAACTTCCTAGTGACTAAAATGGAGCCATTGACCAAAGTAAGACCAAATGAAGCTCAATACACACAATTAGGACCAATATAGGCTCATTAGATCATCCTTTGGTAATCTAAACCTTCCTAGTGACTAAAATGGAGCCATTGACCAAAGTAAGACCAAATGACGCTCAATACACTCAATTAGGACCAAAATAGGCTCATTTGGTCATCCTTTGGTTATCTACAACATCCTAGTGACTAAATTGGAGCCATTAACCAAAGTAAGACCAAATGAAGCTCAGTACACTCAATTAGGACCAAAATAGGCTCATTACATCATCCTTTGGTTATCTACAACATCCTAGTGACTAAAATGCAGCCATTGACCAAATGAAGCTCAATACACTCAATTAGGACCAAAATAGGCTCATTAGGCCTTCCTTTGGTTATCTAAACCTTCCTAGTGAGTAGAATGGAAGAATTGACCAAAGTAAGACCTAATGAAGCTCAATACACTCGATTAGAACCAACATAGGCTCGTTACATCATCCTTTGGTTATATAAACCATCCTAGTGACTAAAATGGAGCCAATGACTAAAGTAAGACCAAATGATGCTCAATACACTCAATTAGGACCAAAATAGGCTCAACACATCATCCTTTGGTTATCTATAACTTCCTAGTGACTAAAATGGAGCCATTGACCAAAGTAAGACCAAATGAAGCTCAATACACTTAATTAGGACCAAAATAGCCTCATTATGTCATCCTTTGGTTATCTAAACCTTCCCAGTGTCTAAAATGGAAGAATTGACCAAAGTAAGACCTAATGAAGCTCAAAACACTCAATTAGAACCAAAATAGGCTCATTACATCATCTTTTGGTTGTATAAACCATCCTAGTAACTAAAATGGAGCCATTGACCAAAGTAAGACAAAATAAGGCTCAATAGACTCAATTAGGACTAAAATAGGCTCATTACATCATCCTTTGGTTATCTACAACATCCTAGTGACTAAAATGGAGCCATTGACCAAAGTAAGACCAATTGAAGCTCAATACACTCAATTAGGACCAAAATAGGCTCATTAGGTCATCCTTTGGTTATCTAAACCTTCCTAGTGAGTAGAATGGAAGAATTGACCAGAGTATGACCTAATGAAGCTCAATACACTTAATTAGGACCAACATAGGCTCGTTACATCATCCTTTGGTTATATAAACCATCTTAGTGACTAAAATGGAGCCATTGACTAAAGTAAGACCAAATGATGCTCAATACACTCAATTAGGACCATAATAGGCTCATCACATTATCCTTTGGTTATCTCGAACTTCCTAGTGACTAAAATGGAGCCATTGACCAAAGTAAGACCAAATGAAGCTCAATACACACAATTAGGACCAATATTGGCTCATTAGATCATCCTTTGGTAATCTAAACCTTCCTAGTGACTAAAATGGAGCCATTGACCAAAGTAAGACCAAATGACGCTCAATACACTCAATTAGGACCAAAATAGGCTCATTTGGTCATCCTTTGGTTATCTACAACATCCTAGTGACTAAATTGGAGCCATTAACCAAAGTAAGACCAAATGAAGCTCAGTACACTCAATTAGGACCAAAATAGGCTCATTACATCATCCTTTGGTTATCTACAACATCCTAGTGACTAAAATGCAGCCATTGACCAAATGAAGCTCAATACACTCAATTAGGACCAAAATAGGCTCATTAGGCCTTCCTTTGGTTATCTAAACCTTCCTAGTGAGTAGAATGGAAGAATTGACCAAAGTAAGACATAATGAAGCTCAATACACTCGATTAGAACCAACATAGGCTCGTTACATCATCCTTTGGTTATATAAACCATCCTAGTGACTAAAATGGAGCCAATGACTAAAGTAAGACCAAATGATGCTCAATACACTCAATTAGGACCAAAATAGGCTCAACACATCATCCTTTCGTTATCTATAACTTCCTAGTGACTAAAATGGAGCCATTGACCAAAGTAAGACCAAATGAAGCTCAATACACTTAATTAGGACCAAAATAGCCTCATTATGTCATCCTTTGGTTATCTAAACCTTCCCAGTGTCTAAAATGGAAGAATTGACCAAAGTAAGACCTAATGAAGCTCAAAACACTCAATTAGAACCAAAATAGGCTCATTACATCATCTTTTGGTTGTATAAACCATCCTAGTAACTAAAATGGAGCCATTGACCAAAGTAAGACAAAATAAGGCTCAATAGACTCAATTAGGACTAAAATAGGCTCATTACATCATCCTTTGGTTATCTACAACATCCTAGTGACTAAAATGGAGCCATTGATCAAAGTAAGACCAAATGAAGCTCAATACCTCAATTAGGACCAAATAGGCTCATTAGGTCATCCTTTGGTTATTTACACCATCCTAGTGACTAAAATGCAGCCATTGACCAAAGTAAGACCAAATGAAGCTCAATACACTCAATTAGGATCAAAATAGGTTCATTACATCATCCTTGGGTTATCTACAATATCTTAGTGACTAATATTGAGCAATTGACCAAAGTAAGACCAAATGAAGCTCAATACACTCAATTAGGACCAAAATTGGATCATTACATCATCCTTTGGTTATCTACAACATCCTAGTGACTAAAATAGAGCCATTGACCAAAGTAAGACAAAAGGAAGCTCAATACACTCAATTAGGACCAAAATATGCTCATTAGGTCATCCTTTGGTTATCTACAACATCCTAGTGACTAAAATGCAGCCATTGACTAAAGTAAGACCAAATGAAGCTCAATACACTAATTTAGGACCAAAATAGGCTCATTACATCATCCTTTGGTTATCTACAACATCCTAGTGACTAAAATGGAGCCATTGACCAAAGTAAGACCAATTGAAGCTCAATACACTCAATTAGGACCAAAATAGGCTCATTAGGTCATCCTTTGGTTATCTAAACCTTCCTAGTGTGTAGAATGGAAGTATTGACCAAAGTATGACCTAATGAAGCTCAATACACTTAAATAGGACCAACATAGGCTCGTTACATCATCCTTTGGTTATATAAACCATCCTAGTGACTAAAGTGGAGCCATTGACTAAAGTAAGACCAAATGATGCTCAATACACTCAATTAGGACCAAAATAGGCTCATCAGAATATCCTTTGGTTATCTAGAACTTCCTAGTGACTAAAATGGAGCCATTGACCAAAGTAAGACCAAATGAAGCTCAATACACTCAATTAGGACCAATATAGGCTCATTAGATCATCCTTTGGTTATCTAAACCTTCCTAGTGACTAAAATGGAGCCATTGACCAAAGTAAGACAAAATGAAGCTCAATACACTCAATTAGGACCAAAATAGGCTCATTACATCATCCTTTGGTTATCTACAACATCTTAGTGACTAAAATGGAGCCATTGACCAAAGTAAGACAAAATGAAGCTCAATACACTCAATTAGGACCAAAATAGGCTCATTACCGAAGGTGTATTTGTGCACGAGAAGGGGGGTTGAGTAGTGCAGGTTTAAAAATTACTTCTAAAAACTTTTCTTAGAAAACTGTTTACTCAGAAAGTTAAGTTGAGTGTTTGCAGCGGAATAACCTTTCTGAGAAGGTTAAGCTTCTGAGAACTTTTACCTTTCTGAGAAAATTCCTTTCTGAGAATTTTATGAAAGTGTTTTAAAGATGATTTCACTTAAATGCCTTTTGATTTCAACTTAATAGATTTTCACGGTTATGATTAAGTTAAAAACGTGTTTATTAGTTTTCTTAGAAAGTAAGAGTAGAGAGAAGAAAAGCTTAACACAAAGAGATTTTTATACTGGTTCGGTTTTAACTAACCTACTCGAGTCCTCAACCTTCCGTTGAGAGTTCTTTAGATATTCTTCTTATCGTGCCTTCTCAGACAACACTGCCTTTACCACGTAAAGGACTTTCACCACTTCACAATCCGAAGTGGATTTCCTTGCCTCCAACACTAGAGGACTTTCCTTGCCTTAAATTAATTAAGGACTTTTCCTTGCCTCACAACAGAGGACTTTGCTTGCCTTAAACACTTAAGGACTTTAACTTGCCTCAAACAATCGAGGACTTAAAAACTGCCTTCTCACACGAAGGACTTAGCGTTTTTCGAAAAGAGTTTTTGATTCGAAAACAACTACTAAGATTAAGATACAGACTTTGTTTTCTCTTAGTAGACTTCTAGATTTAACTTACAAGCGTAAGAATTTACACCAATACAAAGCTAGAAGATTTTTCGCAAAGTTAGAAAAACAGTTTTGGAAATTTGTCTTTCTGAGAAAGTTCTAAGTTTTCGCAAATAATGATTTTCAATTCAGCAGAGTTTTGGCACGTTTAATCAAGAGTTTTTGCGCAAGAAAATTTCATCGCCATGCTCTGGAATTGAACTCATATATATAGGCATCAAAGAGCCGCGAAATTAGAAGCTTTCACTTTGCTGATGTGGTTGTCTCTGGCTAAGAACGGCTCCCTGCAACAGTTAGCGCGAAATGAGGAACTTTCTGACTTGTACAGTGCGCGTGTTCCCACTTCCTTTTGCTTGCTGTTTCGAGCTTTCTGAGAGTTGATGTTTCATCCATTGAGTCTTGACACTTGGTTGCTTCTGAGTCCAACTTTCTGAGAGTTGTACGGACTTCTGAGGCAAACCTTCTGAGGGAAGACCCTTCTGAGAACCACCAGTCGTAAGGTCTTCTGAGACCCTTCTGAGGCGACAGTGTTCTTCTCTCAGAACTGCACTTTCACCTTTGCGTTTTCTGACTATCCTTTCTGATGTCTTTCACGCCATGATTTTTCTTGTAATTCATAAGGTTACTCGTTGCTTGTCTTGATCTTTACTCATGGAATTGCAAAAATTTAAGCTTTCTGAGACACTTAGCACACATGTTAGCAAAACCTTAAGTAAAATTTTTATACTTATGACTTACTTTGTTATCATTAAAACTTTCTATCTCTCCAAGAGAAATTTATCAATTTCTCTCATAAGGGTTCTGGAGCTTACAATCTCCCCCTTTTTGATGATAACAACTTAAGTCTTAAGATAATAATTTTGCTTAAGTTCTGAAGTGTTTCTGATTAAGTTCACAACTTACTCAGAATGCACTTTTGCTTTCTTAGAAACTAACTTAGCTTTCTGAGAGAAAGCTTTGTTATTTTCTTAGAATGCTTCGATAATCAACAGATAGATATGCAATGTATGAGTACTGTTTTAGATTATCAATTATAGCATGTATTTCTTGATGAGTGAAATATAATTTTTAGAAATACCAAGCTATTTAAGAACGAGAGATGCCAAAACATGAATAATATTTCATTAAAACTCAAATGGGGTTACAAACAAAATTTTTGGCTCCCCCTAAATCTGTTACTCCCCCTAAATCCTACCCCTAAATCCTACCCCTAAATCTGTTACTCCCCCTAAATCCTAGGCCTAGTTGTTTAAATAGCCAAAATATTATCTATTTTTCTTGTCCCCCTTTGTTACATCAAAAAGGGTGGCTAACATAAACATCATCATGGACTTATAGCTGCTATCTTCCTAGCTATAAAGCGGAGAAGCTTGCAGATTTCCATTTGGACTTCTGCTTGATCCGCGCCTAGAGGGCATTCTGGAGGTATTCCATTAGAAGAGATGGGAGGAGGAGGACGACGAGAAATTTCAGCCTCAAGAACAGCATCCACAATGTCCAGCTTTTGATATTCAGGAATGCGCTCTTCTTCTTCCTCAACTTCATCTTCAGCTTTGTCCTTAACTTCATCTTCAGCTGTATTTTGAAGGCACACATCTCTGGTGAATTTATTTCTATCCTCTCTTTTTGAGAACTAAATTCACTGATCGTATCTGATATAGAGGGAGTTGGACCAAACTAAGGAGAAGGAATCTTGATCAAGTTGAAGTAACGCTCCAGAGATTCCTTGTGTAGTTCTTGGCCAAACTGAGTTTCTTCTAAGATTTCTTCAGTATCACACGATTCTGAGACATGAGAGGTGTCAGTGGCTGTTTCTGAGCAGAGCTCAGTCCTAGGAGCATTCGCCGTTTCTACATGTGCTGAGACAAGGGTTTCTTTGGGCTCAGATGGTTGAACAGGTAAGTTCCGATCTTCAAAAACTCTCAGAGTGAGTGGCTTAGCATCCATTTTATGTTTTTCTTCCAAGCCATCATACTTCCATTTGCTCTTAAGAGTACTTGCATCTAATTTTCTTTTTCTTCCTATGAGAGGCTTAGCATCTATTTTATGTTTTTCTTCCAAGCCATCATACTTCCATTTGCACTTAAGAGTACTTGCATCTAATTTTCCTTTTCTTCCTATGAGTCGATCATTAGTTCCTTTCCCAGAACCTTCAGTCATGATGATCATCGTAGGGTTCTTCTGAGAGACCTTCTGAGGTGTCTCAGAACCCATGCCCCTTTGTATGGAAGATGAGTGAGTCTCTTTCTTTTTCTTCTGTTTTCCATCAGAAGAGTTAGTTGCCTTGAGCTTTATTAGGTCTTACTTTGGACAATTCTTCAATTTTAGTCACTAGGAAGGTTTAGATAACCAATGGATGATGTAATGAGCCTATATTTGGTTCTAATTGAGGGTATTGAGCTTCATTAGTTCTTACTTTGGTCAACTCTTCCATTTTAGTCACTAGGAAGGTTTAGATAACCAAAGGATGACCTAATTAGCCTATTTTGGTCCTAATTGAGTGTATTGAGCTTCATTTGGTCTTACTTTGGTCAATGGCTCCATTTTAGTCACTAGGATATTGTAGATAAAAAAAGGATGATGTAATGAGCCTATTTTGGTCCTAATTGAGTGTATTGAGCTTCATTTGGTCTTACTTTGGTCAATGGCTCCATTTTAGTCACTAGGGTGGTGTAGATAACCAAAGGATGATGTAAGTAGCGTATTTTGGTCCTAATTAAGTGTATTGAGCTTCATTTGGTCTTACTTTGGTCAATGGCTCCATTTTAGTCATTAGGATGTTGTAGATAACCAAAGGATGATGTGATGAGACTATTTTGGTCCTAATTGAGTGTATTGAGCTTCATTTGGTCTTACTTTGGTCAATGGCTCCATTTTAGTCATTAGGATGTTGTACATAACCAAAGGATGATGTGATGAGACTATTTTGGTCCTAATTGAGTGTATTGAGCCTCATTTGGTCTTACTTTGGTCAATGTCTCCATTTTAGTCACTAGAATGTTGTAGATAACCAAAGGATGACGTAATGAGCGTATTTTGGTCCTAATTAAGTGTATTGAGCTTCATTTGGTCTTACCTTGGTCAATGGCTCCATTTTAGTCACTAGGATGTTGTAGATAACCAAAGGATGATGTGATGAGCCTATTTTAGTCCTAATTGAGTGTATTGAGCTTCATTTGGTCTTACTTTGGTCAATGGCTCCATTTTAGTCACTAAGATGGTTTTTATAACCAAAGGATGATGTAATGAGCCTATGTTGGTTTTAATTGAGTGTATTGAGCTTCATTAGGTCTTACTTTGGTCAATCCTTCCAATTTACTCAATAGGAAGGTTTAGATAACCAAAGGATGACCTAATGAGCCTATTTTGGTCCGGATTGAGTGTATTGAGCTTCATTTGATCTTACTTTGGTCAATGGCTGCATTTTAGTTACTAGGATATTGTGGATAACCAAAGGATGATGTGATGAGCCTATTTCGGTCCTAATTGAGTGTATTGAGCTTTATTTGGTCTTACTTTGGTCAATGGCTCCATTTTAGTCACTAGGATGGTTAATATAACCAAAGGATGATGTAATGAGCCTATGTTGGTTCTAATTGAGAGAATTGAGCTTCATTAGGTCTTACTTTGGTCAACTCTTCCATTTTACTCACTAGGATGGTTTAGATAACCAAAGGATGATGTAATGAGCCTATTTTGGTCCTAATTGAGTGTTTTGAGCTTCATTCGGTCTTACTTTGTCAATGGCTCCATTTTAGTCACTAGAATGTTGTAGATAACCAAAGGATGATGTAATGAGCCTATTTTGGTTCTAATTGAGTGAATTGAGCTTCATTAGGTCTTACTTTGGTCAATTCTTCCATTTTAGTCACTAGGAAGGTTTAGATAACAAAAGGATGACCTAATTAGCCTATTTTGGTCCTAATTGAGTGTATTGAGCTTCATTTGGTCTTACTTTGGTCAATGACTCCATTTTAGTCACTAGGATATTTTAGATATCCAAAGGATGATGTAATGAGCCTATTTTGGTCCTAATTAAGTGTATTGAGCTTCGTTTGGTCTTACTTTGATCAATAGCTCTATTTTAGTCATTAGAATGTTGTACATAACCAAAGGATGATGTAATGAGCCTATTTTGGTCCTAATTGAGTGTATTGAGCTTAATTTGATCTTACTTTGTTCAATGGCTCCATTTTTGTCACTAGGATGGTTTATATAACCAAAGGATGATGTAATGAGCCTATTTTGGTTCTAATTGAGTGTATTGAGCTTCATTAGGTCTTACTTTGGTCAATTCTTCAATTTTAGCCACTAGGAAGGTTTAGATAACCAAAGGATGACCTAATGAGCCTATTTTGGTCCTAATTGAGTGTATTGAGCTTCATTTGGTCTTACTTTCGTCAATGGCTCCATTTTAGTCACTAGGATGGTTTATATAACCAAAGGATGATGTAATGAGCCTATTTTAGTTTTAATTGAGTGTATTGAGCTTTATTAGGTATTACTTTGGTCAATTCTTCAATTTTAGTCACTAGGAAGGTTTAGATAACCAATGGATGATGTAATGAGCCTATATTGAAGGTGTATTTGAGTGTATTGAGCTTCATTAGGTCTTACTTCCATTTGCTCTTAAGAGTACTTGCATCTAATTTTCCTTTTCTTCCTATGAGTTGATCATTAGTTCCTTTCCCAGAACCTTCAGTCATGATGATCATCGTAGGGTTCTTCTGAGAGACCTTCTGAGGTGTCTCAAAACCCATGCCCCTTTGTATGGAAGATGAGTGAGTCTCTTTCTTTTTCTTCTGTTTTCCATCAGAAGAGTTAGTTGCCTTGAGCTTTATTAGGTCTTACTTTGGACAATTCTTCAATTTTAGTCACTAGGAAGGTTTAGATAACCAATGGATGATGTAATGAGCCTATATTTGGTTCTAATTGAGTGTATTGAGCTTCATTAGGTCTTACTTTGGTCAATTCTTCTATTTTAGTCACTAGGAAGGTTTAGATAACCAAAGGATGACCTAATTAGCCTATTTTTGTCCTAATTGTGTGTATTGAGCTTCATTTGGTCTTACTTTGGTCAATGGCTCCATTTTAGTCACTAGGATATTGTAGATAACAAAAGGATGATGTAATGAGCCTATTTTGGTCCTAATTGAGTGTATTGAGCTTCATTTGGTCTTACTTTGGTCAATGTCTCCATTTTAGTCACTAGAATGTTGTAGATAAC
>RYYW01000831.1:0-17259 GCA_013621005.1 Aeschynomene evenia | reverse complement strand
ACTTTCAGTTGACCGGTGCGATATTACAAAAAAAATACTGGGAAAAAAAAAGAAAAAGATCAAAAAAGAGGTGCAACACGAGGACTTCCAGGAGGTCACCCATCCCAGTACTACTCTCGCCCAAGCACGCTTAACTTCGGAGTTCTGATGGGATCCGGTGCATTAGTGCTGGTATGATCGCACCTGTGAATAATTCTTTTATCCCTTCGTTGTCGTTCAAAATTCATCCTCCTCGGGAGTCAAAATTGAAGGTCTTCAGTACCGT
The DNA here is from genome assembly GCA_013621005.1 of Aeschynomene evenia. Taxonomy (NCBI): domain Eukaryota; kingdom Viridiplantae; phylum Streptophyta; class Magnoliopsida; order Fabales; family Fabaceae; genus Aeschynomene; species Aeschynomene evenia. The sequence continues at coordinate 16,994 of RYYW01000831.1, read as the reverse complement.
GGGGCCCACAGTAATTCGATGGGTGAGCTTGTCCGAGACCAGAGGAACGGCAATCGGTGAGCCTCGGGCACCCCCGTTGACTTTCAGTTGACCGGTGCGATATTACAAAAAATACTGGGAAAAAAAAAGAAAAAGATCAAAAAAGAGGTGCAACACGAGGACTTCCCAGGAGGTCACCCATCCCAGTACTACTCTCGCCCAAGCACGCTTAACTTCGGAGTTCTGATGGGATCCGGTGCATTAGTGCTGGTATGATCGCACCTGTGAATAATTCTTTATCCCTTCGTTGTCGTTCAAAATTCATCCTCCTCGGGAGTCAAAATTGAAGGTCTTCAGTACCCGTGGGCCCACAGTAATTCGATGGGTGAGCTTGTCCGAGACCAGAGGAACGGCAATCGGTGAGCCTCGGGCACCCCCGTTGACTTTCAGTTGACCGGTGCGATATTACAAAAAATACTGGGAAAAAAAAAAGAAAAAGATCAAAAAAGAGGTGCAACACGAGGACTTCCCAGGAGGTCACCCATCCCAGTACTACTCTCGCCCAAGCACGCTTAACTTCGGAGTTCTGATGGGATCCGGTGCATTAGTGCTGGTATGATCGCACCTGTGAATTTGCGTGAATAATTCCTTTATCCCTTCGTTGTCGTTCAAAATTCATCCTCCTCGGGAGTCAAAATTGAAGGTCTTCAGTACCCGTGGGGCCCACAGTAATTCGATGGGTGAGCTTGTCCGAGACCAGAGGAACGGCAATCGGTGAGCCTCGGGCACCCCCGTTGACTTTCAGTTGACCGGTGCGATATTACAAAAAATACTGGGAAAAAAAAAAAAAAAGATCAAAAAGAGGTGCAACACGAGGACTTCCCAGGAGGTCACCCATCCCAGTACTACTCTCGCCCAAGCACGCTTAACTTCGGAGTTCTGATGGGATCCGGTGCATTAGTGCTGGTATGATCGCACCTGTGAATAATTCCTTTATCCCTTCGTTGTCGTTCAAAATTCATCCTCCTCGGGGTCAAAATTGAAGGTCTTCAGTACGTGGGGCCCACAGTAATTCGATGGGTGAGCTTGTCCGAGACCAGAGGAACGGCAATCGGTGAGCCTCGGGCACCCCCGTTGACTTTCAGTTGACCGGTGCGATATTACAAAAAATACTGGGAAAAAAAAAAGAAAAAGATCAAAAAAGAGGTGCAACACGAGGACTTCCCAGGAGGTCACCCATCCCAGTACTACTCTCCCAAGCACGCTTAACTTCGGAGTTCTGATGGGATCCGGTGCATTAGTGCTGGTATGATCGCACCTGTGAATTATTGCGTGAATAATTCCTTTATCCCTTCGTTGTCGTTCAAAATTCATCCTCCTCGGGAGTCAAAATTGAAGGTCTTCAGTACCCGTGGGGCCCACAGTAATTCGATGGGTGAGCTTGTCCGAGACCAGAGGAACGGCAATCGGTGAGCCTCGGGCACCCCCGTTGACTTTCAGTTGACCGGTGCGATATTACAAAAAATACTGGGAAAAAAAAGAAAAAGATCAAAAAAGAGGTGCAACACGAGGACTTCCCAGGAGGTCACCCATCCCAGTACTACTCTCGCCCAAGCACGCTTAACTTCGGAGTTCTGATGGGATCCGGTGCATTAGTGCTGGTATGATCGCACCTGTGAATAATTTTTTATCCCTTCGTTGTCGTTCAAAATTCATCCTCCTCGGGAGTCAAAATTGAAGGTCTTCAGTACACGTGGGGCCCACAGTAATTCGATGGGTGAGCTTGTCCGAGACCAGAGGAACGGCAATCGGTGAGCCTCGGGCACCCCGTTGACTTTCAGTTGACCGGTGCGATATTAAAAAATACTGGGAAAAAAAAAAAAAAAGATCAAAAAAGAGGTGCAACACGAGGACTTCCCAGGAGGTCACCCATCCCAGTACTACTCTCGCCCAAGCACGCTTAACTTCGGAGTTCTGATGGGATCCGGTGCATTAGTGCTGGTATGATCGCACCTGTGAATAATTCTTTATCCCTTCGTTGTCGTTCAAAATTCATCCTCCTCGGGAGTCAAAATTGAAGGTCTTCAGTACCCGTGGGGCCCACAGTAATTCGATGGGTGAGCTTGTCCGAGACCAGAGGAACGGCAATCGGTGAGCCTCGGGCACCCCCGTTGACTTTCAGTTGACCGGTGCGATATTACAAAAAATACTGGGAAAAAAAAAAGAAAAAGATCAAAAAAGTGCAACACGAGGACTTCCCAGGAGGTCACCCATCCCAGTACTACTCTCGCCCAAGCACGCTTAACTTCGGAGTTCTGATGGGATCCGGTGCATTAGTGCTGGTATGATCGCACCTGTGAATTATTGCGTGAATAATTCCTTTATCCCTTCGTTGTCGTTCAAAATTCATCCTCCTCGGGAGTCAAAATTGAAGGTCTTCAGTACCCGTGGGGCCCACAGTAATTCGATGGGTGAGCTTGTCCGAGACCAGAGGAACGGCAATCGGTGAGCCTCGGGCACCCCCGTTGACTTTCAGTTGACCGGTGCGATATTACAAAAAATACTGGGAAAAAAAAAGAAAAAGATCAAAAAAGAGGTGCAACACGAGGACTTCCCAGGAGGTCACCCATCCCAGTACTACTCTCGCCCAAGCACGCTTAACTTCGGAGTTCTGATGGGATCCGGTGCATTAGTGCTGGTATGATCGCACCTGTGAATAATTTTTATCCCTTCGTTGTCGTTCAAAATTCATCCTCCTCGGGAGTCAAAATTGAAGGTCTTCAGTACCGGGGCCCACAGTAATTCGATGGGTGAGCTTGTCCGAGACCAGAGGAACGGCAATCGGTGAGCCTCGGGCACCCCCGTTGACTTTCAGTTGACCGGTGCGATATTACAAAAAATACTGGGAAAAAAAAAAGAAAAAGATCAAAAAAGAGGTGCAACACGAGGACTTCCCAGGAGGTCACCCATCCCAGTACTACTCTCGCCCAAGCACGCTTAACTTCGGAGTTCTGATGGGATCCGGTGCATTAGTGCTGGTATGATCGCACCTGTGAATTATTGCGTGAATAATTCCTTTATCCCTTCGTTGTCGTTCAAAATTCATCCTCCTCGGGAGTCAAAATTGAAGGTCTTCAGTACCCGTGGGGCCCACAGTAATTCGATGGGTGAGCTTGTCCGAGACCAGAGGAACGGCAATCGGTGAGCCTCGGGCACCCCCGTTGACTTTCAGTTGACCGGTGCGATATTACAAAAAATACTGGGGAAAAAAAAGAAAAAGATCAAAAAAGAGGTGCAACACGAGGACTTCCCAGGAGGTCACCCATCCCAGTACTACTCTCGCCCAAGCACGCTTAACTTCGGAGTTCTGATGGGATCCGGTGCATTAGTGCTGGTATGATCGCACCTGTGAATAATTCTTTTATCCCTTCGTTGTCGTTCAAAATTCATCCTCCTCGGGAGTCAAAATTGAAGGTCTTCAGTACACGTGGGGCCCACAGTAATTCGATGGGTGAGCTTGTCCGAGACCAGAGGAACGGCAATCGGTGAGCCTCGGGCACCCCGTTGACTTTCAGTTGACCGGTGCGATATTACAAAAAATACTGGGAAAAAAAAAGAAAAAGATCAAAAAAGAGGTGCAACACGAGGACTTCCCAGGAGGTCACCCATCCCAGTACTACTCTCGCCCAAGCACGCTTAACTTCGGAGTTCTGATGGGATCCGGTGCATTAGTGCTGGTATGATCGCACCTGTGAATAATTCTTTTTATCCCTTCGTTGTCGTTCAAAATTCATCCTCCTCGGGAGTCAAAATTGAAGGTCTTCAGTACCGTGGGGCCCACAGTAATTCGATGGGTGAGCTTGTCCGAGACCAGAGGAACGGCAATCGGTGAGCCTCGGGCACCCCCGTTGACTTTCAGTTGACCGGTGCGATATTACAAAAAATACTGGGAAAAAAAAAAAGAAAAAGATCAAAAAAGAGGTGCAACACGAGGACTTCCCAGGAGGTCACCCATCCCAGTACTCTCGCCCAAGCACGCTTAACTTCGGAGTTCTGATGGGATCCGGTGCATTAGTGCTGGTATGATCGCACCTGTGAATTATTGCGTGAATAATTCCCTTCGTTGTCGTTCAAAATTCATCCTCCTCGGGAGTCAAAATTGAAGGTCTTCAGTACCCGTGGGGCCCACAGTAATTCGATGGGTGAGCTTGTCCGAGACCAGAGGAACGGCAATCGGTGAGCCTCGGGCACCCCCGTTGACTTTCAGTTGACCGGTGCGATATTACAAAAAATACTGGGAAAAAAAAAAGAAAAAGATCAAAAAAGAGGTGCAACACGAGGACTTCCCAGGAGGTCACCCATCCCAGTACTACTCTCGCCCAAGCACGCTTAACTTCGGAGTTCTGATGGGATCCGGTGCATTAGTGCTGGTATGATCGCACCTGTGAATAATTCTTTATCCCTTCGTTGTCGTTCAAAATTCATCCTCCTCGGGAGTCAAAATTGAAGGTCTTCAGTACCGTGGGGCCCACAGTAATTCGATGGGTGAGCTTGTCCGAGACCAGAGGAACGGCAATCGGTGAGCCTCGGGCACCCCGTTGACTTTCAGTTGACCGGTGCGATATTACAAAAAATACTGGGAAAAAAAAAAGAAAAAGATCAAAAAAGAGGTGCAACACGAGGACTTCCCAGGAGGTCACCCATCCCAGTACTACTCTCGCCCAAGCACGCTTAACTTCGGAGTTCTGATGGGATCCGGTGCATTAGTGCTGGTATGATCGCACCTGTGAATTATTGCGTGAATAATTCCTTTATCCCTTCGTTGTCGTTCAAAATTCATCCTCCTCGGGAGTCAAAATTGAAGGTCTTCAGTACCGTGGGGCCCACAGTAATTCGATGGGTGAGCTTGTCCGAGACCAGAGGAACGGCAATCGGTGAGCCTCGGGCACCCCCGTTGACTTTCAGTTGACCGGTGCGATATTACAAAAAATACTGAAAAAAAAAAAGAAAAAGATCAAAAAGAGGTGCAACACGAGGACTTCCCAGGAGGTCACCCATCCCAGTACTACTCTCGCCCAAGCACGCTTAACTTCGGAGTTCTGATGGGATCCGGTGCATTAGTGCTGGTATGATCGCACCTGTGAATTATTGCGTGAATAATTCCTTTATCCCTTCGTTGTCGTTCAAAATTCATCCTCCTCGGGAGTCAAAATTGAAGGTCTTCAGTACCCGTGGGGCCCACAGTAATTCGATGGGTGAGCTTGTCCGAGACCAGAGGAACGGCAATCGGTGAGCCTCGGGCACCCCCGTTGACTTTCAGTTGACCGGTGCGATATTACAAAAAATACTGGGAAAAAAAAAAGAAAAAGATCCAAAAAGAGGTGCAACACGAGGACTTCCCAGGAGGTCACCCATCCCAGTACTACTCTCGCCCAAGCACGCTTAACTTCGGAGTTCTGATGGGATCCGGTGCATTAGTGCTGGTATGATCGCACCTGTGAATTATTGCGTGAATAATTCCTTTATCCCTTCGTTGTCATTCAAAATTCATCCTCCTCGGGAGTCAAAATTGAAGGTCTTCAGTACCCGTGGGGCCCACAGTAATTCGATGGGTGAGCTTGTCCGAGACCAGAGGAACGGCAATCGGTGAGCCTCGGGCACCCCCGTTGACTTTCAGTTGACCGGTGCGATATTACAAAAAATACTGGGAAAAAAAAAGAAAAAAGATCAAAAAGAGGTGCAACACGAGGACTTCCCAGGAGGTCACCCATCCCAGTACTACTCTCGCCCAAGCACGCTTAACTTCGGAGTTCTGATGGGATCCGGTGCATTAGTGCTGGTATGATCGCACCTGTGAATTATTGCGTGAATAATTCCTTTATCCCTTCGTTGTCGTTCAAAATTCATCCTCCTCGGGAGTCAAAATTGAAGGTCTTCAGTACCGTGGGGCCCACAGTAATTCGATGGGTGAGCTTGTCCGAGACCAGAGGAACGGCAATCGGTGAGCCTCGGGCACCCCCGTTGACTTTCAGTTGACCGGTGCGATATTACAAAAAATACTGGGAAAAAAAAAAGAAAAAGATCAAAAAAGAGGTGCAACACGAGGACTTCCCAGGAGGTCACCCATCCCAGTACTACTCTCGCCCAAGCACGCTTAACTTCGGAGTTCTGATGGGATCCGGTGCATTAGTGCTGGTATGATCGCACCTGTGAATAATTCCTTTATCCCTTCGTTGTCGTTCAAAATTCATCCTCCTCGGGAGTCAAAATTGAAGGTCTTCAGTACCCGTGGGGCCCACAGTAATTCGATGGGTGAGCTTGTCCGAGACCAGAGGAACGGCAATCGGTGAGCCTCGGGCACCCCCGTTGACTTTCAGTTGACCGGTGCGATATTACAAAAAATACTGGGAAAAAAAAAAGAAAAAGATCAAAAAAGAGGTGCAACACGAGGACTTCCCAGGAGGTCACCCATCCCAGTACTACTCTCGCCCAAGCACGCTTAACTTCGGAGTTCTGATGGGATCCGGTGCATTAGTGCTGGTATGATCGCACCTGTGAATAATTCTTTATCCCTTCGTTGTCGTTCAAAATTCATCCTCCTCGGGAGTCAAAATTGAAGGTCTTCAGTACCGTGGGGCCCACAGTAATTCGATGGGTGAGCTTGTCCGAGACCAGAGGAACGGCAATCGGTGAGCCTCGGGCACCCCCGTTGACTTTCAGTTGACCGGTGCGATATTACAAAAAATACTGGGAAAAAAAAAGAAAAAGATCAAAAAAGAGGTGCAACACGAGGACTTCCCAGGAGGTCACCCATCCCAGTACTACTCTCGCCCAAGCACGCTTAACTTCGGAGTTCTGATGGGATCCGGTGCATTAGTGCTGGTATGATCGCACCTGTGAATTATTGCGTGAATAATTCCTTTATCCCTTCGTTGTCGTTCAAAATTCATCCTCCTCGGGAGTCAAAATTGAAGGTCTTCAGTACCCGTGGGGCCCACAGTAATTCGATGGGTGAGCTTGTCCGAGACCAGAGGAACGGCAATCGGTGAGCCTCGGGCACCCCCGTTGACTTTCAGTTGACCGGTGCGATATTACAAAAAATACTGGGAAAAAAAAAGAAAAAGATCAAAAAAGAGGTGCAACACGAGGACTTCCCAGGAGGTCACCCATCCCAGTACTACTCTCGCCCAAGCACGCTTAACTTCGGAGTTCTGATGGGATCCGGTGCATTAGTGCTGGTATGATCGCACCTGTGAATAATTCCTTTATCCCTTCGTTGTCGTTCAAAATTCATCCTCCTCGGGAGTCAAAATTGAAGGTCTTCAGTACCCGTGGGGCCCACAGTAATTCGATGGGTGAGCTTGTCCGAGACCAGAGGAACGGCAATCGGTGAGCCTCGGGCACCCCCGTTGACTTTCAGTTGACCGGTGCGATATTACAAAAAATACTGGGAAAAAAAAAGAAAAAGATCAAAAAAGAGGTGCAACACGAGGACTTCCCAGGAGGTCACCCATCCCAGTACTACTCTCGCCCAAGCACGCTTAACTTCGGAGTTCTGATGGGATCCGGTGCATTAGTGCTGGTATGATCGCACCTGTGAATTATTGCGTGAATAATTCCTTTATCCCTTCGTTGTCGTTCAAAATTCATCCTCCTCGGGAGTCAAAATTGAAGGTCTTCAGTACCCGTGGGGCCCACAGTAATTCGATGGGTGAGCTTGTCCGAGACCAGAGGAACGGCAATCGGTGAGCCTCGGGCACCCCCGTTGACTTTCAGTTGACCGGTGCGATATTACAAAAAATACTGGGAAAAAAAAAGAAAAAGATCAAAAAAGAGGTGCAACACGAGGACTTCCCAGGAGGTCACCCATCCCAGTACTACTCTCGCCCAAGCACGCTTAACTTCGGAGTTCTGATGGGATCCGGTGCATTAGTGCTGGTATGATCGCACCTGTGAATAATTCTTTATCCCTTCGTTGTCGTTCAAAATTCATCCTCCTCGGGAGTCAAAATTGAAGGTCTTCAGTACCGTGGGGCCCACAGTAATTCGATGGGTGAGCTTGTCCGAGACCAGAGGAACGGCAATCGGTGAGCCTCGGGCACCCCCGTTGACTTTCAGTTGACCGGTGCGATATTACAAAAAATACTGGGAAAAAAAAAAAAAAGATCAAAAAAGAGGTGCAACACGAGGACTTCCCAGGAGGTCACCCATCCCAGTACTACTCTCGCCCAAGCACGCTTAACTTCGGAGTTCTGATGGGATCCGGTGCATTAGTGCTGGTATGATCGCACCTGTGAATTATTGCGTGAATAATTCCTTTATCCCTTCGTTGTCGTTCAAAATTCATCCTCCTCGGGAGTCAAAATTGAAGGTCTTCAGTACCCGTGGGGCCCACAGTAATTCGATGGGTGAGCTTGTCCGAGACCAGAGGAACGGCAATCGGTGAGCCTCGGGCACCCCCGTTGACTTTCAGTTGACCGGTGCGATATTACAAAAAATACTGGGAAAAAAAAAAGAAAAAGATCAAAAAAGAGGTGCAACACGAGGACTTCCCAGGAGGTCACCCATCCCAGTACTACTCTCGCCCAAGCACGCTTAACTTCGGAGTTCTGATGGGATCCGGTGCATTAGTGCTGGTATGATCGCACCTGTGAATTATTGCGTGAATAATTCCTTTATCCCTTCGTTGTCGTTCAAAATTCATCCTCCTCGGGAGTCAAAATTGAAGGTCTTCAGTACCCGTGGGGCCCACAGTAATTCGATGGGTGAGCTTGTCCGAGACCAGAGGAACGGCAATCGGTGAGCCTCGGGCACCCCCGTTGACTTTCAGTTGACCGGTGCGATATTACAAAAAATACTGGGAAAAAAAAAAGAAAAAGATCAAAAAAGAGGTGCAACACGAGGACTTCCCAGGAGGTCACCCATCCCAGTACTACTCTCGCCCAAGCACGCTTAACTTCGGAGTTCTGATGGGATCCGGTGCATTAGTGCTGGTATGATCGCACCTGTGAATAATTCCTTTATCCCTTCGTTGTCGTTCAAAATTCATCCTCCTCGGGAGTCAAAATTGAAGGTCTTCAGTACCGTGGGGCCCACAGTAATTCGATGGGTGAGCTTGTCCGAGACCAGAGGAACGGCAATCGGTGAGCCTCGGGCACCCCCGTTGACTTTCAGTTGACCGGTGCGATATTACAAAAAATACTGGGAAAAAAAAAAAAAAAAGATCAAAAAAGAGGTGCAACACGAGGACTTCCCAGGAGGTCACCCATCCCAGTACTACTCTCGCCCAAGCACGCTTAACTTCGGAGTTCTGATGGGATCCGGTGCATTAGTGCTGGTATGATCGCACCTGTGAATTATTGTGAATAATTCCTTTATCCCTTCGTTGTCGTTCAAAATTCATCCTCCTCGGGAGTCAAAATTGAAGGTCTTCAGTACCCGTGGGGCCCACAGTAATTCGATGGGTGAGCTTGTCCGAGACCAGAGGAACGGCAATCGGTGAGCCTCGGGCACCCCCGTTGACTTTCAGTTGACCGGTGCGATATTACAAAAAATACTGGGAAAAAAAAAGAAAAAGATCAAAAAAGAGGTGCAACACGAGGACTTCCCAGGAGGTCACCCATCCCAGTACTACTCTCGCCCAAGCACGCTTAACTTCGGAGTTCTGATGGGATCCGGTGCATTAGTGCTGGTATGATCGCACCTGTGAATAATTCTTTATCCCTTCGTTGTCGTTCAAAATTCATCCTCCTCGGGAGTCAAAATTGAAGGTCTTCAGTACCGTGGGGCCCACAGTAATTCGATGGGTGAGCTTGTCCGAGACCAGAGGAACGGCAATCGGTGAGCCTCGGGCACCCCCGTTGACTTTCAGTTGACCGGTGCGATATTACAAAAAATACTGGGAAAAAAAAAGAAAAAGATCAAAAAAGAGGTGCAACACGAGGACTTCCCAGGAGGTCACCCATCCCAGTACTACTCTCGCCCAAGCACGCTTAACTTCGGAGTTCTGATGGGATCCGGTGCATTAGTGCTGGTATGATCGCACCTGTGAATTATTGCGTGAATAATTCCTTTATCCCTTCGTTGTCGTTCAAAATTCATCCTCCTCGGGAGTCAAAATTGAAGGTCTTCAGTACCCGTGGGGCCCACAGTAATTCGATGGGTGAGCTTGTCCGAGACCAGAGGAACGGCAATCGGTGAGCCTCGGGCACCCCCGTTGACTTTCAGTTGACCGGTGCGATATTACAAAAAATACTGGGAAAAAAAAAAGAAAAAGATCAAAAAAGAGGTGCAACACGAGGACTTCCCAGGAGGTCACCCATCCCAGTACTACTCTCGCCCAAGCACGCTTAACTTCGGAGTTCTGATGGGATCCGGTGCATTAGTGCTGGTATGATCGCACCTGTGAATTATTGCGTGAATAATTCCTTTATCCCTTCGTTGTCGTTCAAAATTCATCCTCCTCGGGAGTCAAAATTGAAGGTCTTCAGTACCCGTGGGGCCCACAGTAATTCGATGGGTGAGCTTGTCCGAGACCAGAGGAACGGCAATCGGTGAGCCTCGGGCACCCCCGTTGACTTTCAGTTGACCGGTGCGATATTACAAAAAATACTGGGAAAAAAAAAGAAAAAGATCAAAAAAGAGGTGCAACACGAGGACTTCCCAGGAGGTCACCCATCCCAGTACTACTCTCGCCCAAGCACGCTTAACTTCGGAGTTCTGATGGGATCCGGTGCATTAGTGCTGGTATGATCGCACCTGTGAATAATTCTTTTATCCCTTCGTTGTCGTTCAAAATTCATCCTCCTCGGGAGTCAAAATTGAAGGTCTTCAGTACCGTGGGGCCCACAGTAATTCGATGGGTGAGCTTGTCCGAGACCAGAGGAACGGCAATCGGTGAGCCTCGGGCACCCCCGTTGACTTTCAGTTGACCGGTGCGATATTACAAAAAATACTGGGAAAAAAAAAGAAAAAGATCAAAAAAGAGGTGCAACACGAGGACTTCCCAGGAGGTCACCCATCCCAGTACTACTCTCGCCCAAGCACGCTTAACTTCGGAGTTCTGATGGGATCCGGTGCATTAGTGCTGGTATGATCGCACCTGTGAATTATTGCGTGAATAATTCCTTTATCCCTTCGTTGTCGTTCAAAATTCATCCTCCTCGGGAGTCAAAATTGAAGGTCTTCAGTACCCGTGGGGCCCACAGTAATTCGATGGGTGAGCTTGTCCGAGACCAGAGGAACGGCAATCGGTGAGCCTCGGGCACCCCCGTTGACTTTCAGTTGACCGGTGCGATATTACAAAAAATACTGGGAAAAAAAAAAGAAAAAGATCAAAAAAGAGGTGCAACACGAGGACTTCCCAGGAGGTCACCCATCCCAGTACTACTCTCGCCCAAGCACGCTTAACTTCGGAGTTCTGATGGGATCCGGTGCATTAGTGCTGGTATGATCGCACCTGTGAATAATTCTTTATCCCTTCGTTGTCGTTCAAAATTCATCCTCCTCGGGAGTCAAAATTGAAGGTCTTCAGTACCGTGGGGCCCACAGTAATTCGATGGGTGAGCTTGTCCGAGACCAGAGGAACGGCAATCGGTGAGCCTCGGGCACCCCCGTTGACTTTCAGTTGACCGGTGCGATATTACAAAAAATACTGGGAAAAAAAAAAGAAAAAGATCAAAAAAGAGGTGCAACACGAGGACTTCCCAGGAGGTCACCCATCCCAGTACTACTCTCGCCCAAGCACGCTTAACTTCGGAGTTCTGATGGGATCCGGTGCATTAGTGCTGGTATGATCGCACCTGTGAATTATTGCGTGAATAATTCCTTTATCCCTTCGTTGTCGTTCAAAATTCATCCTCCTCGGGAGTCAAAATTGAAGGTCTTCAGTACCCGTGGGGCCCACAGTAATTCGATGGGTGAGCTTGTCCGAGACCAGAGGAACGGCAATCGGTGAGCCTCGGGCACCCCCGTTGACTTTCAGTTGACCGGTGCGATATTACAAAAAATACTGGGAAAAAAAAAGAAAAAGATCAAAAAAGAGGTGCAACACGAGGACTTCCCAGGAGGTCACCCATCCCAGTACTACTCTCGCCCAAGCACGCTTAACTTCGGAGTTCTGATGGGATCCGGTGCATTAGTGCTGGTATGATCGCACCTGTGAATAATTCTTTATCCCTTCGTTGTCGTTCAAAATTCATCCTCCTCGGGAGTCAAAATTGAAGGTCTTCAGTACCGTGGGGCCCACAGTAATTCGATGGGTGAGCTTGTCCGAGACCAGAGGAACGGCAATCGGTGAGCCTCGGGCACCCCCGTTGACTTTCAGTTGACCGGTGCGATATTACAAAAAATACTGGGGAAAAAAAAAGAAAAAGATCAAAAAAGAGGTGCAACACGAGGACTTCCCAGGAGGTCACCCATCCCAGTACTACTCTCGCCCAAGCACGCTTAACTTCGGAGTTCTGATGGGATCCGGTGCATTAGTGCTGGTATGATCGCACCTGTGAATTATTGCGTGAATAATTCCTTTATCCCTTCGTTGTCGTTCAAAATTCATCCTCCTCGGGAGTCAAAATTGAAGGTCTTCAGTACCCGTGGGGCCCACAGTAATTCGATGGGTGAGCTTGTCCGAGACCAGAGGAACGGCAATCGGTGAGCCTCGGGCACCCCCGTTGACTTTCAGTTGACCGGTGCGATATTACAAAAAATACTGGGAAAAAAAAAGAAAAAGATCAAAAAAGAGGTGCAACACGAGGACTTCCCAGGAGGTCACCCATCCCAGTACTACTCTCGCCCAAGCACGCTTAACTTCGGAGTTCTGATGGGATCCGGTGCATTAGTGCTGGTATGATCGCACCTGTGAATTATTGCGTGAATAATTCCTTTATCCCTTCGTTGTCGTTCAAAATTCATCCTCCTCGGGAGTCAAAATTGAAGGTCTTCAGTACCGTGGGGCCCACAGTAATTCGATGGGTGAGCTTGTCCGAGACCAGAGGAACGGCAATCGGTGAGCCTCGGGCACCCCCGTTGACTTTCAGTTGACCGGTGCGATATTACAAAAAATACTGGGAAAAAAAAAAGAAAAAGATCAAAAAAGAGGTGCAACACGAGGACTTCCCAGGAGGTCACCCATCCCAGTACTACTCTCGCCCAAGCACGCTTAACTTCGGAGTTCTGATGGGATCCGGTGCATTAGTGCTGGTATGATCGCACCTGTGAATAATAATTCCTTTATCCCTTCGTTGTCGTTCAAAATTCATCCTCCTCGGGAGTCAAAATTGAAGGTCTTCAGTACCCGTGGGGCCCACAGTAATTCGATGGGTGAGCTTGTCCGAGACCAGAGGAACGGCAATCGGTGAGCCTCGGGCACCCCCGTTGACTTTCAGTTGACCGGTGCGATATTACAAAAATACTGGGAAAAAAAAAGAAAAAGATCAAAAAAGAGGTGCAACACGAGGACTTCCCAGGAGGTCACCCATCCCAGTACTACTCTCGCCCAAGCACGCTTAACTTCGGAGTTCTGATGGGATCCGGTGCATTAGTGCTGGTATGATCGCACCTGTGAATTATTGCGTGAATAATTCCTTTATCCCTTCGTTGTCGTTCAAAATTCATCCTCCTCGGGAGTCAAAATTGAAGGTCTTCAGTACCCGTGGGGCCCACAGTAATTCGATGGGTGAGCTTGTCCGAGACCAGAGGAACGGCAATCGGTGAGCCTCGGGCACCCCCGTTGACTTTCAGTTGACCGGTGCGATATTACAAAAAATACTGGGAAAAAAAAAGAAAAAGATCAAAAAAGAGGTGCAACACGAGGACTTCCCAGGAGGTCACCCATCCCAGTACTACTCTCGCCCAAGCACGCTTAACTTCGGAGTTCTGATGGGATCCGGTGCATTAGTGCTGGTATGATCGCACCTGTGAATAATTCTTTATCCCTTCGTTGTCGTTCAAAATTCATCCTCCTCGGGAGTCAAAATTGAAGGTCTTCAGTACCCGTGGGGCCCACAGTAATTCGATGGGTGAGCTTGTCCGAGACCAGAGGAACGGCAATCGGTGAGCCTCGGGCACCCCCGTTGACTTTCAGTTGACCGGTGCGATATTACAAAAAATACTGGGAAAAAAAAAGAAAAAGATCAAAAAAGAGGTGCAACACGAGGACTTCCCAGGAGGTCACCCATCCCAGTACTACTCTCGCCCAAGCACGCTTAACTTCGGAGTTCTGATGGGATCCGGTGCATTAGTGCTGGTATGATCGCACCTGTGAATTATTGCGTGAATAATTCCTTTATCCCTTCGTTGTCGTTCAAAATTCATCCTCCTCGGGAGTCAAAATTGAAGGTCTTCAGTACCGTGGGGCCCACAGTAATTCGATGGGTGAGCTTGTCCGAGACCAGAGGAACGGCAATCGGTGAGCCTCGGGCACCCCCGTTGACTTTCAGTTGACCGGTGCGATATTACAAAAAATACTGGGAAAAAAAAAAGAAAAAGATCAAAAAGAGGTGCAACACGAGGACTTCCCAGGAGGTCACCCATCCCAGTACTACTCTCGCCCAAGCACGCTTAACTTCGGAGTTCTGATGGGATCCGGTGCATTAGTGCTGGTATGATCGCACCTGTGAATTATTGCGTGAATAATTCCTTTATCCCTTCGTTGTCGTTCAAAATTCATCCTCCTCGGGAGTCAAAATTGAAGGTCTTCAGTACCCGTGGGGCCCACAGTAATTCGATGGGTGAGCTTGTCCGAGACCAGAGGAACGGCAATCGGTGAGCCTCGGGCACCCCCGTTGACTTTCAGTTGACCGGTGCGATATTACAAAAAATACTGGGAAAAAAAAAGAAAAAGATCAAAAAAGAGGTGCAACACGAGGACTTCCCAGGAGGTCACCCATCCCAGTACTACTCTCGCCCAAGCACGCTTAACTTCGGAGTTCTGATGGGATCCGGTGCATTAGTGCTGGTATGATCGCACCTGTGAATAATTCTTTATCCCTTCGTTGTCGTTCAAAATTCATCCTCCTCGGGAGTCAAAATTGAAGGTCTTCAGTACCCGTGGGGCCCACAGTAATTCGATGGGTGAGCTTGTCCGAGACCAGAGGAACGGCAATCGGTGAGCCTCGGGCACCCCCGTTGACTTTCAGTTGACCGGTGCGATATTACAAAAAATACTGGGAAAAAAAAAGAAAAAGATCAAAAAAGAGGTGCAACACGAGGACTTCCCAGGAGGTCACCCATCCCAGTACTACTCTCGCCCAAGCACGCTTAACTTCGGAGTTCTGATGGGATCCGGTGCATTAGTGCTGGTATGATCGCACCTGTGAATTATTGCGTGAATAATTCCTTTATCCCTTCGTTGTCGTTCAAAATTCATCCTCCTCGGGAGTCAAAATTGAAGGTCTTCAGTACCCGTGGGGCCCACAGTAATTCGATGGGTGAGCTTGTCCGAGACCAGAGGAACGGCAATCGGTGAGCCTCGGGCACCCCCGTTGACTTTCAGTTGACCGGTGCGATATTACAAAAAATACTGGGAAAAAAAAAGAAAAAGATCAAAAAAGAGGTGCAACACGAGGACTTCCCAGGAGGTCACCCATCCCAGTACTACTCTCGCCCAAGCACGCTTAACTTCGGAGTTCTGATGGGATCCGGTGCATTAGTGCTGGTATGATCGCACCTGTGAATAATTCTTTATCCCTTCGTTGTCGTTCAAAATTCATCCTCCTCGGGAGTCAAAATTGAAGGTCTTCAGTACCCGTGGGGCCCACAGTAATTCGATGGGTGAGCTTGTCCGAGACCAGAGGAACGGCAATCGGTGAGCCTCGGGCACCCCCGTTGACTTTCAGTTGACCGGTGCGATATTACAAAAAATACTGGGAAAAAAAAAAGAAAAAGATCAAAAAAGAGGTGCAACACGAGGACTTCCCAGGAGGTCACCCATCCCAGTACTACTCTCGCCCAAGCACGCTTAACTTCGGAGTTCTGATGGGATCCGGTGCATTAGTGCTGGTATGATCGCACCTGTGAATTATTGCGTGAATAATTCCTTTATCCCTTCGTTGTCGTTCAAAATTCATCCTCCTCGGGAGTCAAAATTGAAGGTCTTCAGTACCCGTGGGGCCCACAGTAATTCGATGGGTGAGCTTGTCCGAGACCAGAGGAACGGCAATCGGTGAGCCTCGGGCACCCCCGTTGACTTTCAGTTGACCGGTGCGATATTACAAAAAATACTGGGAAAAAAAAAGAAAAAGATCAAAAAAGAGGTGCAACACGAGGACTTCCCAGGAGGTCACCCATCCCAGTACTACTCTCGCCCAAGCACGCTTAACTTCGGAGTTCTGATGGGATCCGGTGCATTAGTGCTGGTATGATCGCACCTGTGAATAATTCCTTTATCCCTTCGTTGTCGTTCAAAATTCATCCTCCTCGGGAGTCAAAATTGAAGGTCTTCAGTACCGTGGGGCCCACAGTAATTCGATGGGTGAGCTTGTCCGAGACCAGAGGAACGGCAATCGGTGAGCCTCGGGCACCCCCGTTGACTTTCAGTTGACCGGTGCGATATTACAAAAAATACTGGGAAAAAAAAGAAAAAGATCAAAAAAGAGGTGCAACACGAGGACTTCCCAGGAGGTCACCCATCCCAGTACTACTCTCGCCCAAGCACGCTTAACTTCGGTTCTGATGGGATCCGGTGCATTAGTGCTGGTATGATCGCACCTGTGAATAATTTTTATCCCTTCGTTGTCGTTCAAAATTCATCCTCCTCGGGAGTCAAAATTGAAGGTCTTCAGTACCGTGGGGCCCACAGTAATTCGATGGGTGAGCTTGTCCGAGACCAGAGGAACGGCAATCGGTGAGCCTCGGGCACCCCCGTTGACTTTCAGTTGACCGGTGCGATATTACAAAAATACTGGGAAAAAAAAAAAAGAAAAAGATCAAAAAAGAGGTGCAACACGAGGACTTCCCAGGAGGTCACCCATCCCAGTACTACTCTCGCCCAAGCACGCTTAACTTCGGAGTTCTGA
>RYYW01000830.1:0-17209 GCA_013621005.1 Aeschynomene evenia | reverse complement strand
TTTTTTCAATTTATCCATTTTAGTCTCTAGAAAGGTGTAGGTAACCAAAGGATGATGTAATAAGCCTATTTTTGTCCTAATTGAGTGTATTGAGCTTCATTTGGTCTTACTTTGGTCAATGGCTCCATTTAGTCACTAGGATGTTGTAGATAACCAAAGGATGATATAATTAGCCTATTTTGGTCCTAATTGAGTGTATGAGCTTCATTAGGTTTTACTTTGGTCAATGGCTCCATTTTAATCACTAGGATGTTGTAGATAACCAAAGGATGATGTAATGAGCCTATTTTGGTCCTAATTGAGTGTATTGAGCTTCATTAGGTCTTACTTTTTTTCAATTTATCCATTTTAGTCTCTAGAAAGGTGTAGGTAACCAAAGGATGATGTAATAAGCCTATTTTTGTCCTAATTGAGTGTATTGAGCTTCATTTGGTCTTAGTTTGGTCAATGGCTCCATTTTAGTCACTAGTATGTTGTAGATAACCAAAGGATGATATAATTAGCCTATTTTGGTCCTAATTGAGTGTATTGAGCTTCATTAGGTTTTACTTTGGTCAATGGCTCCATTTTAATCACTAGGATGTTGTAGATAACCAAAGGATGATGTAATGAGCCTATTTTGGTCCTAATTGAGTGTATTGAGCTTCATTAGGTCTTACTTTGATCAATTCATCCATTTTAGTCACTAGGATGTTGTAGATAACCAAAGGATGGTGTAATGAGCCTATTTTGTTCCTAATTGAGTGTATTGATCTTCATTTGGTCTTACATTGGTCAATTTATCCATTTTAGTCTCTAGAAAAGTGTAGGTAACCAATGGATGATGTAATGAGCCTATTTTTGTCCTAATTGAGTGTATTGAGCTTCATTTGGTCTTACTTTGGTCAATGGCTCCATTTTAGTCACTAGGATGATGTAGATAACGAAAGGATGATATAATGAGCCTATTTTGGTCCTAATTGAGTGTATTGAGCTTCATTAGGTTTTACTTTGGTCAATGGTCCATTTTAATCACTAGGATGTTGTAGATAACCAAAGGATGATGTAATGAGCCTATTTTTGTCCTAATTGAGTGTATTGAGCTTCATTAGGTCTTACTTTGATCAATTCATCCAATTTAGTCACTAGGATGTTGTAGATAACCAAAGGATGATGTAACGAGCCTATTTTAGTCCTAATTGAGTGTATTGAGCTTCATTGGTCTTACTTTGGTCAATTCATCCATTTTAGTCACTAGAAAGGTGTTGGTAACCAAAGGATGATGTAATGAGCCTATTTTGGTCCTAATTGAGTGTATTGAGCTTCATTTGGTCTTACTTTGGTCAATCATCCATTTTAGTCACTAGAAAGGTGTAGTAACCAAAGGATGATGTAATGAGCCTTTTTGGTCCTAATTGAGTGTATTGAGCTTCATTTGGTCTTACTTTGGTCAATGGCTCCATTTTAGTCACTAGGATGTTGTAGATAACCAAAGGATGATGTAATGAGCCTATTTTGGTCCTAATTGAGTGTATTGAGCTTCATTTTGTCTTACTTTGGTCAATGGCTCCATTTTAGTCACTAGGATGTTGTAGATAACAAAGGATGATGTAATGAGCCTATTTTGGTCCTAATTGAGTGTATTGAGCTTCATTAGGTCTTACTTTGATCAATTCATCCATTTAGCACTAGGATGTTGTAGATAACCAAAGGATGGTGTAATGAGCCTATTTTGGTCCTAATTGAGTGTATTGAGCTTCATTTGGTCTTACTTTTTTCAATTTATCCATTTTAGTCTCTAGAAAGGTGTAGGTAACCAAAGGATGATGTAATAAGCCTATTTTTGTCCTAATTGAGTGTATTGAGCTTCATTGGTCTTACTTTGGTCAATGGCTCCATTTTAGTCACTAGGATGTTGTAGATAACCAAAGGATGATATAATTAGCCTATTTTGGTCCTAATTGAGTGTATTGAGCTTCATTAGGTTTTACTTTGGTCAATGGCTCCATTTTAATCACTAGGATGTTGTAGATAACCAAAGGATGATGTAATGAGCCTATTTTGGTCCTAATTGAGTGTATTGAGCTTCATTAGGTCTTACTTTGATCAATTCATCCATTTTAGTCACTATGTTGTAGATAACCAAAGGATGGTGTAATGAGCCTATTTTGTCCTAATTGAGTGTATTGAGCTTCATTTGGTCTTACTTTTTTTTTCAATTTTTCCATTTTAGTCTCTAGAAAGGTGTAGGTAACCAAAGGATGATGTAATAAGCCTATTTTTGTCCTAATTGAGTGTATTGAGCTTCATTTGGTCTTACTTTGGTCAATGGCTCCATTTAGTCACTAGGATGTTGTAGATAACCAAAGGATGATATAATTAGCCTATTTTGGTCCTAATTGAGTGTATTGAGCTTCATTAGGTTTTACTTTGGTCAATGGCTCCATTTTAATCACTAGGATGTTGTAGATAACCAAAGGATGATGTAATGAGCCTATTTTGGTCCTAATTGAGTGTATTGAGCTTCATTAGGTCTTACTTTGATCAATTCATCCATTTTAGTCACTAGGATGTTGTAGATAACCAAAGGATGGTGTAATGAGCCTATTTTGGTCCTAATTGAGTGTATTGAGCTTCATTTGGTCTTACTTTGGTCAATTTATCCATTTTAGTCACTAGAAAGGTGTAGGTAACCAATGGATGATGTAATGAGCCTATTTTTGTCCTAATTGAGTGTATTGAGCTTCATTTGGTCTTACTTTGGTCAATGGCTCCATTTTAGTCACTAGGATGTTGTAGATAACCAAAGGATGATATAATGAGCCTATTTTGGTCCTAATTGAGTGTATTTAGCTTCATTTGGTCTTACTTTGATCAATTCATCCATCTTAGTCATTAGGATGTTGTAGATAACCAAAGGATGATGTAATGACCCTTATTTGGTCCTAATTGAGTGTATTGAGCTTCATTTGGTCTTACTTTGGTCAATGGCTCCATTTTAGTCACTAGGATGTGTAGATAACAAAGGATGATGTAATGAGCCTATTTTGGTCCTAATTGAGTGTATTGAGCTTCATTTAGGTCTTACTTTTTTTTCAATTTATCCATTTTAGTCTCTAAAAGGTGTAGGTAACCAAAGGATGATGTAATAAGCCTATTTTGTCCTAATTGAGTGTATTGAGCTTCATTTGGTCTTTCTTTGGTCAATGGCTCCATTTTAGTCACTAGGATGTTGTAGATAACAAAGGATGATATAATGAGCCTATTTTGGTCCTAATTGAGTGTATTGAGCTTCATTAGGTTTTACTTTGGTCAATGGCTCCATTTTAATCACTAGGATGTTGTAGATAACCAAGGATGATGTAATGAGCCTATTTTTGTCCTAATTGAGTGTATTGAGCTTCATTTGGTCTTACTTTGGTCAATGGCTCCATTTTAGTCACTAGGATGTTGTAGATAACCAAAGGATTGTAATGAGCCTTTTGGTCCATTGAGTGTATTTAGCTTCATTTGGTCTTACTTTGTCAATTCCATTTAGTCTAGGATGTTGTAGATAACCAAAGGATGATGTAATGAATTTGGTCCTAATTGAGTGTATTGAGCTTCATTTTTTACTTTGGTCAATGGTCCATTTTAGTCCTGTAATCGTCCTAATTGAGTGTATTGAGCTTCATTGTCTTACTTTGATCAATTATCCATTTTAGTCACTAGGATGTGTAGATAACCAAAGGATGGTGTAATGAGCCTATTTTGGTCCTAATTGAGTGTATTGAGCTTCATTTGGTCTTACTTTTTTTCAATTTATCCATTTTAGTCTCTAGAAAGGTGTAGGTAACCAAAGGATGATGTAATAAGCCTATTTTTGTCCTAATTGAGTGTATTGAGCTTCATTTGGTCTTACTTTGGTCAATGGCTCCATTTAGTCACTAGGATGTTGTAGATAACCAAAGGATTAATAGCCTATTTTGGTCCTAATTGAGTGTATTGAGCTTCATTAGGTTTTACTTTGGTCAATCCATTTTAATCACTAGGATGTTGTAGATAACCAAAGGATGATGTAATGAGCCTTTTTGGTCCTAATTGAGTGTATTCAGTTTCATTAGGTCTTACTTTTTTTTCAATTTATCCATTTTAGTCTCTAGAAAGGTGTAGGTAACCAAAGGATGATGTAATAAGCCTATTTTTGTCCTAATTGAGTGTATTGAGCTTCATTTGGTCTTAGTTTGGTCAATGGCTCCATTTTAGTCACTAGTATGTTGTAGATAACCAAAGGATGATATAATGAGCCTATTTTGGTCCTAATTGAGTGTATTGAGCTTCATTAGGTTTTACTTTGGTCAATGGCTCCATTTTAATCACTAGGATGTTGTAGATAACCAAAGGATGATGTAATGAGCCTTTTTGGTCCTAATTGAGTGTATTGAGCTTATTAGGTCTTACTTTGATCAATTCATCCATTTTAGTCACTAGGATGTTGTAGATAACCAAAGGATGGTGTAATGAGCCTATTTTGGTCCTAATTGAGTGTATTGAGCTTCATTTGGTCTTACTTTGGTCAATTTATCCATTTTAGTCTCTAGAAAGGTGTAGGTAACCAATGGATGATGTAATGAGCCTATTTTTGTCCTAATTGAGTGTATTGAGCTTCATTTGGTCTTACTTTGGTCAATGGCTCCATTTTAGTCACTAGGATGATGTAGATAACGAAAGGATGATATAATGAGCCTATTTTGGTCCTAATTGAGTGTATTGAGCTTCATTAGGTTTTACTTTGGTCAATGGTCCATTTTAATCACTAGGATGTTGTAGATAACCAAAGGATGATGTAATGAGCCTATTTTTGTCCTAATTGAGTGTATTGAGCTTCATTAGGTCTTACTTTGATCAATTCATCCAATTTAGTCACTAGATGTTGTAGATAACCAAGGATGTGTAATGAGCCTATTTTAGTCCTAATTGAGTGTATTGAGCTTCATTGGTCTTACTTTGGTCAATCATCCATTTTAGTCACTAGAAAGGTGTGGTAACCAAAGGATGATGTAATGAGCCTATTTTGGTCCTAATTGAGTGTATTGAGCTTCATTTGGTCTTACTTTGGTCAATTCATCCATTTTAGTCACTAGAATGTGTAGTAACCAAAGGATGATGTAATGAGCCTTTTTGGTCCTAATTGAGTGTATTGAGCTTCATTTGGTCTTACTTTGGTCAATGGCTCCATTTTAGTCACTAGGATGTTGTAGATAACCAAAGGATGATGTAATGAGCCTATTTTGGTCCTAATTGAGTGTATTGAGCTTCATTTGGTCTTACTTTGGTCAATGGCTCCATTTTAGTCACTAGGATGTTGTAGATAACCAAAGGATGATGTAATGAGCCTATTTTGGTCCTAATTGAGTGTATTGAGCTTCATTAGGTCTTACTTTGATCAATTCATCCATTTTAGTCACTAGGATGTTGTAGATAACCAAAGGATGTGTAATGAGCCTATTTTGGTCCTAATTGAGTGTATTGAGCTTCATTTGGTCTTACTTTTTTTTCAATTTATCCATTTTAGTCTCTAGAAAGGTGTAGGTAACCAAAGGATGATGTAATAAGCCTATTTTTGTCCTAATTGAGTGTATTGAGCTTCATTTGGTCTTACTTTCAATGGCTCCATTTTAGTCACTAGGATGTTGTAGATAACCAAAGGATGATATAATTAGCCTATTTTGGTCCTAATTGAGTGTATTGAGCTTCATTAGGTTTTACTTTGGTCAATGGCTCCATTTTAATCACTAGGATGTTGTAGATAACCAAAGGATGATGTAATGAGCCTATTTTGGTCCTAATTGAGTGTATTGAGCTTCATTAGGTCTTACTTTGATCAATTCATCCATTTTAGTCACTAGGATGTTGTAGATAACCAAAGGATGGTGTAATGAGCCTATTTTGGTCCTAATTGAGTGTATTGAGCTTCATTTGGTCTTACTTTTTTTTTCAATTTTTCCATTTTAGTCTCTAGAAAGGTGTAGGTAACCAAAGGATGATGTAATAAGCCTATTTTTGTCCTAATTGAGTGTATTGAGCTTCATTTGGTCTTACTTTGGTCAATGGCTCCATTTTAGTCACTAGGATGTAGATAACCAAAGGATGATATAATTAGCCTATTTGGTCCTAATTGAGTGTATTGAGCTTCATTAGGTTTTACTTTGGTCAATGGCTCCATTTTAATCACTAGGATGTTGTAGATAACAAAGGATGATGTAATGAGCCCCTAATTGAGTGTATTGAGCTTCATTAGGACTTTGATCAATTCATCCATTTTAGTCACTGTAAGGATAATGAGCCTATTTTGGTCCTAATTGAGTGTATTGAGCTTCATTTGGTCTTACTTTGGTCAATTTATCCATTTTAGTCACTAGAAAGGTGTAGGTAACCAAGGATGATGTAATGAGCCTATTTTTGTCCTAATTGAGTGTATTGAGCTTCATTTGGTCTTACTTTGGTCAATGGCTCCATTTTAGTCACTAGGATGTTGTAGATAACAAAGGATGATATAATGAGCCTATTTTGGTCCTAATTGAGTGTATTGAGCTTCATTAGGTTTTCTTTGGTCAATTCCATTTTAATCACTAGGATGTTGTAGATAACCAAAGGATGATGTAATGAGCCTATTTTTGTCCTAATTGAGTGTATTGAGCTTCATTAGGTCTTACTTTGATCAATTCATCCATTTTAGTCACTAGGATGTTGTAGATAACCAAAGGATGGTGTAATGAGCCTATTTTGGTCCTAATTGAGTGTATTGAGCTTCATTTGGTCTTACTTTGGTCAATTTATCCATTTTAGTCTCTAGAAAGGTGTAGGTAACCAAGGATGATGTAATGAGCCTATTTTTTGTCCTAATTGAGTGTATTGAGCTTCATTTGGTCTTACTTTGGTCAATGGCTCCATTTTAGTCACTAGGATGTTGTAGATAACCAAAGGATGTAATGAGCCTATTTTGGTCCTAATTGAGTGTATTTAGCTTCATTTGGTCTTACTTTGATCAATTCATCCATCTTAGTCATTAGGATTTGTAGATAACCAAAGGATGATGTAATATTTGGTCCTAATTGAGTGTATTGAGCTTCATTTCGTCTTACTTTGGTCAATGGCTCCATTTTAGTCACTAGGATGTTGTAGATAACAAAGGATGATGTAATGAGCCTATTTTGGTCCTAATTAAGTGTATTGAGCTTCATTAGGTCTTACTTTTTTTTCAATTTATCCATTTTAGTCTCTAGAAAGGTGTAGGTAACCAAAGGATGATGTAATAAGCCTATTTTTGTCCTAATTGAGTGTATTGAGCCTCATTTGGTCTTTCTTTGGTCAATGGCTCCATTTTAGTCACTAGGATGTTGTAGATAACAAAAGGATGATATAATTAGCCTATTTTGGTCCTAATTGAGTGTATTGAGCTTCATTAGGTTTTACTTTGGTCAATGGCTCCATTTTAATCACTAGGATGTTGTAGATAACCAAAGGATGATGTAATGAGCCTATTTGTCTAATTGAGTGTATGAGCTCATTTAGGTACTGTACTTTTGGTCAATGGTCTCCATTTTAGTCACTAGGATGTTGTAGATAACCAAAGATGTGTAAGAGCCTATTTGTCCTAATTAGTGTATTTGAGCTTATGGTTTACTTGATCAATTCATCCATTTATCATTAGGAGTTGTAGATAACCAAAGGATGATGTAATGAGCCTATTGCCTAATTGAGTGTATTGAGCTTCATTTGGTCTACTTTGGTCAATGGCTCCATTTAGTCACTAGGGATGTTGTAGATAACCAAAGGATGATCGTAATGAGCCTATTTGGTCCTAATTGAGTGTATTGAGCTTCATTTAGGCTTACTTTCTGGTTTCAATTTAATCCATTTTAAGTCTCTAGAAAGGTGTAGAGGTAACCAAAGGATGATGTAATGAGCCTATTTTTTGTCCTAATTGAGTGTATTGAGCTCATTTGGTCTTACTTTGGTCAATGGCTCCATTTTAGTCACTAGGATGTTGTAGATAACCAAAGGATGATATAATTAGCCTATTTTGTCCTAATTGAGTGTATTGAGCTTCATTTAGGTTTACTTTGGTGCAATGTGTCCATTTTAATCACTAGGTGTTGTAGATAACCAAAGGATGATGTAATGAGCCTATTTTGGTCCTAATTGAGTGTATTGAGCTTCATTAGGTCTTACTTTGATCAATTCATCCATTTTATCACTAGGATGTTGTAGATAACCAAAGGATGTTGTAATGAGCCTATTTTGGTCCTAATTGAGTGTATTGAGCTTCATTGGTCTTACTTGGGATCAATTCATCCATTTAGTCACTAGGAGGTTGTAGAGTAACCAAAGGATGAGTGTAATGAGCCTATTTTGGTCCTAATTGAGTGTATTGAGCTTCATTTGGTCTTACTTTGGTCAATTTATCCATTTTAGTCACTAGAAAGGTGTAGGTAACCAAGGATGATGTAATGAGCCTATTTTTGTCCTAATTGAGTGTATTGAGCTTCATTTGGTCTTACTTTGGTCAATGGCTCCATTTTAGTCACTAGGATGTTGTAGATAACCAAAGGATGATATAATAGCCTATTTTGGTCCTAATTGAGTGTATTGAGCTTCATTAGGTTTTCTTTGGTCAATGGTCCATTTTAATCACTAGGATGTTGTAGATAACCAAAGGATGATGTAATGAGCCTATTTTGGTCCTAATTGAGTGTATTGAGCTTCATTAGGTCTTACTTTGATCAATTCATCCATTTTAGTCACTAGGATGTTGTAGATAACCAAAGGATGGTGTAATGAGCCTATTTTGGTCCTAATTGAGTGTATTGAGCTTCATTTGGTCTTACTTTGGTCAATTATCCATTTTAGTCACTAGAAGGTTGTAGATAACCAAAGGATGATGTCAAATGAGCCTCTATGTTTGTCCTAATTGAGTGTATTGAGCTTCATTTGGTCTTACTTTGGTCAATGGCTCCATTTTAGTCACTAGGATGTTGTAGATAACCAAAGGATGTTGTAATGAGCCTATTTTGGTCCTAATTGAGTGTATTTAGCTTCATTTGGTCTTACTTTGATCAATTCATCCATCTTAGTCATTAGGATGTTGTAGATAACCAAAGGATGATGTAATGACCCTATTTGGTCTAATTGAGTGTATTGAGCTTCATTTCGTCTTACTTTGGTCAATGGCTCCATTTTAGTCACTAGGATGTTGTAGATAACGAAAGGATGATGTAATGAGCCTATTTTGGTCCTAATTAAGTGTATTGAGCTTCATTAGGTCTTACTTTTTTTTCATTTATCCATTTTAGTCTCTAGAAAGGTGTAGGTAACCAAAGGATGATGTAATAAGCGTATTTTGTCCTAATTGAGTGTATTGAGCCTCATTTGGTCTTTCTTTGGTCAATGGCTCCATTTTAGTCACTAGGATGTTGTAGATAACAAAGGATGATATAATTAGCCTATTTTGTCCTAATTGAGTGTATTGAGCTTCATTAGGTTTTACTTTGGTCAATGGCTCCATTTTAATCACTAGGATGTTGTAGATAACCAAAGGATGATGTAATGAGCCTATTTTGGTCCTAATTGAGTGTATTGAGCTATATTAGGTCTTACTTTGATCAATTCATCCATTTTAGTCACTAGGATGTTGTAGATAACCAAAGGATGGTGTAATGAGCCTATTTTGGTCCTAATTGAGTGTATTGAGCTTCATTTGGTCTTACTTTGGTCAATTTATCCATTTAGTCTCTAGAAAGGTGTAGGTAACCAATGGATGATGTAATGAGCCTATTTTTGTCCTAATTGAGTGTATTGAGCTTCATTTGGTCTTACTTTGGTCAATGGCTCCATTTTAGTCTCTAGAAAGGTGTAGGTAACCAATGGATGATGTAATGAGCCTATTTTTGTCCTAATTGAGTGTATTCAGCTTCATTTGGTCTTACTTTGGTCAATGGCTCCATTTTAGTCACTAGGATGTTGTAGATAACCAAAGGATGATATAATGAGCCTATTTTGGTCCTAATTGAGTGTATTGAGCTTCATTTGGTCTTACTTTTTTTTCAATTTATCCATTTTAGTCTCTAGAAAGGTGTAGGTAACCAAAGGATGATGTAATAAGCCTATTTTTGTCCTAATTGAGTGTATTGAGCTTCATTTGGTCTTACTTTGGTCAATGGCTCCATTTTAGTCACTAGGATGTTGTAGATAACCAAAGGATGATATAATTAGCCTATTTTGGTCCTAATTGAGTGTATTGAGCTTCATTAGGTTTTACTTTGGTCAATGGCTCCATTTTAATCACTAGGATGTTGTAGATAACCAAAGGATGATGTAATGAGCCTATTTTGGTCCTAATTGAGTGTATTGAGCATCATTAGGTCTTACTTTGATCAATTCATCCATTTTAGTCACTGGGATGTTGTAGATAACCAAAGGATGGTGCAATGAGCCTATTTTGGTCCTAATTGAGTGTATTGAGCTTCATTTGGTCTTACTTTTTTTTCAATTTTTCCATTTTAGTCTCTAGAAAGGTGTAGGTAACCAAAGGATGGTGTAATAAGCCTATTTTTGTCCTAATTGAGTGTATTGAGCTTCATTTGGTCTTACTTTGGTCAATGGCTCCATTTTAGTCACTAGGATGGTGTAGATAACCAAAGGATGATATAATTAGCCTATTTCGGTCCTAATTGAGTGTATTGCGCTTCATTAGGTTTTACTTTGGTCAATGGCTCCATGTTAATCACTAGGATGTTGTAGATAACTAAAGGATGATGTAATGAGCCTATTTTGGTCCTAATTGAGTGTATTGAGCTTCATTAGGTCTTACTTTGATCAATTCATCCATTTTAGTCACTAGGATGTTGTAGATAACCAAAGGATGGTGTAATGAGCCTATTTTGGTCCTAATTGAGTGTATTGAGCTTCATTTGGTCTTACTTTGGTCAATTTATCCATTTTAGTCACTAGAAAGGTGTAGGTAACCAATGGATGATGTAATGAGCCTATTTTTGTCCTAATTGAGTGTATTCAGCTTCATTTGGTCTTACTTTGGTCAATGGCTCCATTTTAGTCACTAGGATGTTGTAGATAACCAAAGGATGATATAATGAGCCTATTTTGGTCCTAATTGAGTGTATTGAGCTTCATTAGGTTTTTCTTTGGTCAATGGTCCATTTTAATCACTAGGATGTTGTAGATAACCAAAGGATGATGTAATGAGCCTATTTTTGTCCTAATTGAGTGTATTGAGCTTCATTAGGTCTTACTTTGATCAATTCATACATTTTAGTCACTAGGATGTTGTAGATAACCAAAGGATGGTGTAATGAGCCTATTTTGGTCCTAATTGAGTGTATTGAGCTTCATTTGGTCTTACTTTGGTCAATTTATCCATTTTAGTCTCTAGAAAGGTGTAGGTAACCAATGGATGATGTAATGAGCCTATTTTTGTCCTAATTGAGTGTATTGAGCTTCATTTGGTCTTACTTTGGTCAATGGCTCCATTTTAGTCACTAGGATGTTGTAGATAACCAAAGGATGTTGTAATGAGCCTATTTTGGTCCTAATTGAGTGTATTTAGCTTCATTTGGTCTTACTTTGATCAATTCATCCATCTTAGTCATTAGGATGTTGTAGATAACCAAAGGATGATGTAATGACCCTTATTTGGTCCTAATTGAGTGTATTGAGCTTCATTTCGTCTTACTTTGGTCAATGGCTCCATTTTAGTCACTAGGATGTTGTAGATAACGAAAGGATGATGTAATGAGCCTATTTTGGTCCTAATTAAGTGTATTGAGCTTCATTAGGTCTTACTTTTTTTTCAATTTATCCATTTTAGTCTCTAGAAAGGTGTAGGTAACCAAAGGATGATGTAATAAGCCTATTTTTGTCCTAATTGAGTGTATTGAGCCTCATTTGGTCTTTCTTTGGTCAATGGCTCCATTTTAGTCACTAGGATGTTGTAGATAACAAAAGGATGATATAATTAGCCTATTTTGGTCCTAATTGAGTGTATTGAGCTTCATTAGGTTTTACTTTGGTCAATGGCTCCATTTTAATCACTAGGATGTTGTAGATAACCAAAGGATGATGTAATGAGCCTATTTTGTCCTAATTGAGTGTATTGAGTTCATTGGTCTTACTTTGGTCAATGGCTCCATTTTAGTCACTAGGATGTTGTAGATAACCAAAGGATGTGTAATGAGCCTATTTTGGTCCTAATTGAGTGTATTTAGCTTCATTTGGTCTTACTTTGATCAATTCATCCATCTTAGTCATTAGGATGTTGTAGCAGTAACCAAAGGATGATGTAAATGAGCCCTATTTTTGGTCCTAATTGAGTGTATTGAGCCTTCATTTCGGTCTTACTTTGGTCATTTAATGGCTCCATTTTAGTCACTAGGATGTTGTAGATAACCAAAGGATGATGTAATGAGCCTATTTTGGTCCTAATTGAAGTGTATTGAGCTTCATTTGGTCTTACTTTTTTTCAATTATCCATTTTAGTCTCTAGAAAGGTGTAGGTAACCAAAGGATGATGTAATAAGCCTATTTTTGTCCTAATTGAGTGTATTGAGCTTCATTTGGTCTTTCTTTGGTCAATGGCTCCATTTTAGTCACTAGGATGTTGTAGATAACCAAAGGATGATATAATTAGCCTATTTTGGTCCTAATTGAGTGTATTGAGCTTCATTATTTTTACTTTGGTCAATGGCTCCATTTTAATCACTAGGATGTTGTAGATAACCAAAGGATGATGTAATGAGCCTATTTTGTCCTAATTGAGTTGTATTGAGCTATATTAGGTCTTACTTTGATCAATTATCCATTTTAGTCACTAGGATGTTGTAGATAACCAAAGGATGGTGTAATGAGCCTATTTTGGTCCTAATTGAGTGTATTGAGCTTCATTTGGTCTTACTTTGGTCAATTTATCCATTTTAGTCTCTAGAAAGGTGTAGGTAACCAATGGATGATGTAATGAGCCTATTTTTGTCCTAATTGAGTGTATTGAGCTTCATTTGGTCTTACTTTGGTCAATGGCTCCATTTTAGTCTCTAGAAAGGTGTAGGTAACCAATGGATGATGTAATGAGCCTATTTTTGTCCTAATTGAGTGTATTCAGCTTCATTTGGTCTTACTTTGGTCAATGGCTCCATTTTAGTCACTAGGATGTTGTAGATAACCAAAGGATGATATAATGAGCCTATTTTGGTCCTAATTGAGTGTATTGAGCTTCATTAGGTTTTTCTTTGGTCAATGGTCCATTTTAATCACTAGGATGTTGTAGATAACCAAAGGATGATGTAATGACCCTTATTTGGTCCTAATTGAGTGTATTGAGCTTCATTTGGTCTTACTTTGGTCAATTTATCCATTTTAGTCTCTAGAAAGGTGTAGGTAACCAATGGATGATGTAATGAGCCTATTTTTGTCCTAATTGAGTGTATTGAGCTTCATTTGGTCTTACTTTGGTCAATGGCTCCATTTTAGTCACTAGGATGTTGTAGATAACCAAAGGATGTGTAATGAGCCTATTTTGGTCCTAATTGAGTGTATTTAGCTTCATTTGGTCTTACTTTGATCAATTCATCCATCTTAGTCATTAGGATGTTGTAGATAACCAAAGGATGATGTAATGACCCTTATTTGGTCCTAATTGAGTGTATTGAGCTTCATTTCGTCTTACTTTGGTCAATGGCTCATTTTAGTCACTAGGATGTTGTAGATAACGAAAGGATGATGTAATGAGCCTATTTTGGTCCTAATTAGTGTATTGAGCTTCATTAGGTCTTACTTTTTTTTTCAATTTATCCATTTTAGTCTCTAGAAAGGTGTAGGTAACCAAAGGATGATGTAATAAGCCTATTTTGTCCTAATTGAGTGTATTGAGCCTCATTTGGTCTTTCTTTGGTCAATGGCTCCATTTTAGTCACTAGGATGTTGTAGATAACAAAAGGATGATATAATTAGCCTATTTTGGTCCTAATTGAGTGTATTGAGCTTCATTAGGTTTTACTTTGGTCAATGGCTCCATTTTAATCACTAGGATGTTGTAGATAACCAAAGGATGATGTAATGAGCCTATTTTGGTCCTAATTGAGTGTATTGAGCTTATTAGGTCTTACTTTGATCAATTCATCCATTTTAGTCACTAGGATGTTGTAGATAACCAAAGGATGGGTGTAATGAGCCTATTTTGGTCCTAATTGAGTGTATTGAGCTTCATTTGGTCTTACTTTGGTCAATTTATCCATTAGTCTCTAGAAAGGTGTAGGTAACCAAGGATGATGTAATGAGCCTATTTTTGTCCTAATTGAGTGTATTGAGCTTCATTTGGTCTTACTTTGGTCAATGGCTCCATTTTAGTCACTAGGATGTTGTAGATAACCAAAGGATGATTAATGAGCCTATTTTGGTCCTAATTGAGTGTATTGAGCTTCATTAGGTTTACTTTGGTCAATGGTCCATTTAATCACTATGTAGATAACCAAAGGATGATGTAATGAGCCTATTTTTGTGAGTGTATTGAGCTTCATTAGGTTTACTTTGATCAATTCATCCATTTTAGTCACTAGGATGTTGTAGATAACCAAAGGATGGTGTAATGAGCCTATTTTGGTCCTAATTGAGTGTATTGAGCTTCATTTGGTCTTACTTTGGTCAATTTATCCATTTTAGTCACTAGAAAGGTGTAGGTAACCAATGGATGATGTAATGAGCCTATTTTTGTCCTAATTGAGTGTATTGAGCTTCATTTGGTCTTACTTTGGTCAATGGCTCCATTTTAGTCACTAGGATGTTGTAGATAACCAAAGGATGATATAATGAGCCTATTTTGGTCCTAATTGAGTGTATTGAGCTTCATTAGGTTTTTACTTTGGTCAATGGTCCATTTTAATCACTAGGATGTTGTAGATAACCAAAGGATGATGTAATGAGGTCCTAATTGAGTGTATTGAGCTTCATTAGGTCTTACTTTGATCAATTCATCCATTTTAGTCACTAGGATGTTGTAGATAACCAAAGGATGGTGTAATGAGCCTATTTTGGTCCTAATTGAGTGTATTGAGCTTCATTTGGTCTTACTTTGGTCAATTTATCCATTTTAGTCTCTAGAAAGGTGTAGGTAACCAATGGATGATGTAATGAGCCTATTTTTGTCCTAATTGAGTGTATTGAGCTTCATTTGGTCTTACTTTGGTCAATGGCTCCATTTTAGTCACTAGGATGTTGTAGATAACCAAAGGATGTTGTAATGAGCCTATTTTGGTCCTAATTGAGTGTATTTAGCTTCATTTGGTCTTACTTTGATCAATTCATCCATCTTAGTCATTAGGATGTTGTAGATAACCAAAGGATGATGTAATGACCCTTATTTGGTCCTAATTGAGTGTATTGAGCTTCATTTCGTCTTACTTTGGTCAATGGCTCCATTTTAGTCACTAGGATGTTGTAGATAACGAAAGGATGATGTAATGAGCCTATTTTGGTCCTAATTAAGTGTATTGAGCTTCATTAGGTCTTACTTTTTTTTCAATTTATCCATTTTAGTCTCTAGAAAGGTGTAGGTAACCAAAGGATGATGTAATAAGCCTTTTTGTCCTAATTGAGTGTATTGAGCCTCATTTGGTCTTTTTTGGTCAATGGCTCCATTTTAGTCACTAGGATGTTGTAGATAACAAAGGATGATATAATTAGCCTATTTTGGTCCTAATTGAGTGTTGAGCTTCATTAGTTTTACTTTGGTCAATGGCTCCATTTTTATCACTAGGATGTTGTAGATAACCAAAGGATGATGTAATGAGCCTATTTTGGTCCTAATTGAGTGTATTGAGCTTATTAGGTCTTACTTTGATCAATTCATCCATTTTAGTCACTAGGATGTTGTAGATAACCAAAGGATGGTGTAATGAGCCTATTTTGGTCCTAATTGAGTGTATTGAGCTTCATTTGGTCTTACTTTGGTCAATTTATCCATTTTAGTCTCTAGAAAGGTGTAGGTAACCAATGGATGATGTAATGAGCCTATTTTTGTCCTAATTGAGTGTATTGAGCTTCATTTGGTCTTACTTTGGTCAATATCCATTTTAGTCTCTAGAAAGGTGTAGGTAACCAATGGATGATGTAATGAGCCTATTTTTGTCCTAATTGAGTGTATTCAGCTTCATTTGGTCTTACTTTGGTCAATGGCTCCATTTTAGTCACTAGGATGTTGTAGATAACCAAAGGATGATATAATGAGCCTATTTTGGTCCTAATTGAGTGTATTGAGCTTCATTAGGCTTTGGTCAATGGTCCATTTTATCACTAGGATGTTGTAGATAACCAAAGGATGATGTAATGAGCCTATTTTTGTCCTAATTGAGTGTATTGAGCTTCATTAGGTCTTACTTTTGATCAATTCATCCATTTTAGTCACTAGGATGTTGTAGATAACCAAAGGATGGTGTAATGAGCCTATTTTGGTCCTAATTGAGTGTATTGAGCTTCATTTGGTCTTACTTTGGTCAATTTATCCATTTTAGTCTCTAGAAAGGTGTAGGTAACCAATGGATGATGTAATGAGCCTATTTTTGTCCTAATTGAGTGTATTGAGCTTCATTTGGTCTTACTTTGGTCAATGGCTCCATTTTAGTCACTAGGATGTTGTAGATAACCAAAGGATGTTGTAATGAGCCTATTTTGGTCCTAATTGAGTGTATTTAGCTTCATTTGGTCTTACTTTGATCAATTCATCCATTTTAGTCATTAGGATGTTGTAGATAACCAAAGGATGATGTAATGACCCTTATTTGGTCCTAATTGAGTGTATTGAGCTTCATTTGGTCTTACTTTGGTCAATTTATCCATTTTAGTCACTAGAAAGGTGTAGGTAACCAATGGATGATGTAATGAGCTATTTTTGTCCTAATTGAGTGTATTGAGCTTCATTTGGTCTTACTTTGGTCAATGGCTCCATTTTAGTCACTAGGATGTTGTAGATAACCAAAGGATGATATAATGAGCCTATTTTGGTCCTAATTGAGTGTATTGAGCTTCATTAGGTTTTTTCTTTGGTCAATGGCTCCATTTTAATCACTAGGATGTTGTAGATAACCAAAGGATGATGTAATGAGCCTATTTTTGTCCTAATTGAGTGTATTGAGCTTCATTTAGGTCTTACTTTTGATCAATTCATCCATTTTAGTCACTAGGATGT
>RYYW01000829.1:0-17331 GCA_013621005.1 Aeschynomene evenia | reverse complement strand
AAAGTAAGACCAAATGGAGCTCAATAACTCAATCAGGACCAAAATAGGCTCATTACATAATCCTTTGGTTACCTAAACCTACGTAGTGACTAAAAATGGAAGTATTGATCAAAGTAAGACCTAATGAAGCTCAATACAGTCAATTAGGACCAAAATAGGCTCATTACATCATCCTTTGGCTATCTATACCTTCCTAGTGACTAAAATGGAGCCATTGACCAAAGTAAGACCAAATGGAGCAGAATACACTCAATACCGCTCATTACATCATCCTTTGGCTATCTAAACCTTCCTAGTGATAAAATGGAGCCATTGACCAATGTAAGACCAAATGGAGCTCAATACACTCAATTAGGACAAAAATAGGCTCATTACATCATCCTTTGGTTATCTAAACCTTCCTAGTGACTAAAATGGAGCCATTGACCAAAGTAAGACCAAATGGAGCTCAATACAATTAGGACCATAATAGGCTCATTACATCATCCTTTGGTTATCTACAACATCCTAGTGACCAAAAATAGAGCCATTGACAAAGAAAGACAAAATGATTTCAATACACTCAATTAGGACCAAAATAGGCTCATTACATCATCCTTTGGCTATCTAACCTTCCTAGTGACTAAAATGGAGCCATTGACCAAAGTAAGACCAAATGGAGCAGAATACACTCAATTAGGCCAAAATAGCTCATTACATCATCCTTTGGCTATCTAAACCTTCCTAGTGATAAAATGGAGCCATTGACCAATGTAAGACCAAATGGAGCTCAATACACTCAATTAGGACAAAAATAGGCTCATTACATCATCCTTTGGTTATCTAAACCTTCCTAGTGACTAAAATGGAGCCATTGACCAAAGTAAGACCAAATGGAGCTCAATACACTCAATTAGGACCATAATAGGCTCATTACATCATCCTTTGGTTATCTACAACATCCTAGTGACCAAAATAGAGCCATTGACAAAAGAAAGACAAAATGATGTTCAATACACTCAATTAGGACCAAAATAAGCTCATTACATCATCCTTTGGCTATCTAAACCTTCCTAGTGACTAAAATAGAGCCATTGACCAAAGTAAGACCAAATGGAGCTCAATACACTCAATTAGGACCAAAATAGGCTCATTACATCATCCTTTGCTTATCTAAACCTTCCTAGTGACTAAAATGGAGCCATTGACCAAAGTAAGACCAAATGGAGCTCAATACACTCAATTAGGACCAAAATAGGCTCATTCATCCTTTGGTTATCTACAACATCCTAGTGACCAAAATAGAGCCATTGACAAAAGAAAGACAAATGATGTTCAATACACTCAATTAGGACCAAAATAAGCTCATTACATCATCCTTTGGCTATCTAAACCTTCCTAGTGACTAAAATGAGCCATTGACCAAAGTAAGACCAAATGGAGCTCAATACACTCAATTAGGACCAAAATAGGCTCATTACATCATCCTTTGCTTATCTAAACCTTCCTAGTGACTAAAATGGAGCCATTACCAAAGTAAGACAAATGAGCTCAATACACTCAATTAGGACCAAAATAGGCTCATTACATCATCCTTTGGTTATCTAAACCTTCGTAGTGACTAAAATGGAGCCATTGACCAAAGTAAGACCAAATGGAGCTCAATACACTCAATTAGGACCATAATAGGCTCATTACATCATCCTTTGGTTATCTACAACATCCTAGTGACCAAAATAGAGCCATTGACAAAAGAAAGACAAAATGATGTTCAATACACTCAATTAGGACCAAAATAAGCTCATTACATCATCCTTTGGCTATCTAAACCTTCCTAGTGACTAAAATAGAGCCATTGACCAAAGTAAGACCAAATGGAGCTCAATACACTCAATTAGGACCAAAATAGGCTCATTACATCATCCTTTGCTTATCTAAACCTTCCTAGTGACTAAAATGGAGCCATTGACCAAAGTAAGACCAAATGGATCTCAATACACTCAATTAGGACCAAATAGGCTCATTACATCATCCTTTGGTTATCTACAACATCCTAGTGACCAAAATAGAGCCATTGACAAAAGAAAGACAAAATGATGTTCAATACACTCAATTAGGACCAAAATAAGCTCATTACATCATCCTTTGGCTATCTAAACCTTCCTAGTGACTAAAATAGAGCCATTGACCAAAGTAAGACCAAATTGGAGCTCAATACACTCAATTAGGACAAAAATAGGCTCATTACATCATCCTTTGGTTATCTAAACCTTCCTAGTGACTAAAATGGAGCCATTAACCAAAGTAAGACCAATGGAGCTCAATACACTCAATTAGGACAAAAATAGGCTCATTACATCATCCTTTGGTTATCTACAACATCCTAGTGACCAAAAATAGAGCCATTGACCAAAGTAACACCAAATGAATTCAATACACTCAATTAGGACCAAAAAAAGCTCATTACATCATCTTTGGCTATCTAAACCTTCTAGTGACTAAAATGGAGCCATTGACCAAGGTAAGACCAAATGGAGCTCAATACACTCATTAGGACAAAATAAAGGCTCATTACATCATCCTTTGGTTATCTAAACCTTCCAAGTGACTAAAAGGAGCCATTTACCAAAGTAAGACCAAATGGAGCTCAATACACTCAATTAGGACCAAAATAGGCTCATTACAGGAAACCTTCCTAGTGACTAAAATGGAAGAATTGATCAAATAATGAGCTCAATACACTCAATTAGGACCAAAATAGGCTCATTACATCATCCTTTGGTTATCTAAACCTTCCTAGTGACAAAAATGGAGCCATAAAGTAAGACCAAATGGAGCTCAATACACAATTAGGCCCAAAATAGGCTCATTACATCATCCTTTGGCTATCTAAACCTTCGTAGTGACTAAAATGAAGCCATTGACCAATGTAAGACCAAATGGAGCTCAATACACTCAATTAGGACCAAATAATTACATCATCCTTTGGTTATCTAAACTTTCCTAGTGACTAAAACGGATTGATCAAAGTAAGACCTAATGAAGCTCAATACACTCAATTAGGACCAATATAGGCTCATTACATCATCCTTTGGTTATCTAAACCTTCCTGTGACTAAAATGGAGCCATTGACCAAAGTAAGACCAAATGGAGCGCAATACACTCAATTAGGACCATAATAGGCTCATTACATCATCCTTGGTTATCTACAACATCCTAGTGACCAAAATAGAGCCATTGACAAAAGAAAGACAAAATGATGTTCAATACACTCAATTAGGACCAAAATAAGCTCATTACATCATCCTTTGGCTATCTAAACCTTCCTAGTGACTAAAAGAGCCATTGACCAAAGTAAGACCAAATGGAGCTCAATACACTCAATTAGGACCAAAATAGGCTCATTACATCATCCTTTTATCTAAACCTTCCTAGTGACTAAAATGGAGCCATTTACCAAAGTAAGATCAAATGATGCTCAATACACTCAATTAGGACTAAAATAGGCTCATTACATCATCCTTTAGCTATCTAAACCTTCCTAGTGACTAAAATGGAGCCATTGACCAAATAAGACCAAATGGAGCTCAATACACTCAATTATGACCAAAATAGGCTCTTTACATAATCCTTTAGTTATCTAAACCTTCCTAGTGACTAAAATGGAGCCATTGACCAAAGTAAGACCAAATGGAGCTCAATACACTCAATCAGGACCAAAATAGGCTCATTACATAATCCTTTGGTTACCTAAACCTACGTAGTGACTAAAATGGAAGAATTGATCAAAGTAAGACCTAATGAAGCTCAATACAGTCAATTAGGACCAAAATAGGCTCATTACATCATCCTTTGACCAAAATAAGCTCATTACATCATCCTTTGGCTATCTAAACTTCCTAGTGACTAAAATGAGCCATTGACCAAAGTAAGACCAAATGGAGCTCAATACACTCAATTAGGACCAAAATAGGCTCATTACATCATCCTTTGGTTATCTAAACCTTCCTAGTGACTAAAATGGAGCCATTGACCAAAGTAAGACCAAATGAGCTCAATACACTCAATTAGGACCAAAATAGGCTCATTACATCATCCTTTGGTTATCTAAACCTTCGTAGTGACTAAAATGGAGCCATTGACCAAAGTAAGACCAAATGGAGCTCAATACACTCAATTAGGACCATAATAGGCTCATTACATCATCCTTTGGTTATCTACAACATCCTAGTGACCAAAATAGAGCCATTGACAAAAGAAAGACAAAATGATGTTCAATACACTCAATTAGGACCAAAATAAGCTCATTACATCATCCTTTGGCTATCTAAACCTTCCTAGTGACTAAAATAGAGCCATTGACCAAAGTAAGACCAAATGGAGCTCAATACACTCAATTAGGACCAAAATAGGCTCATTCCATCATCCTTTGCTTATCTAAACCTTCCTAGTGACTAAAATGGAGCCATTGACCAAAGTAAGACCAAATGGAGCTCAATACACTCAATTAGGACCATAATAGGCTCATTACATCATCCTTTGGTTATCTACAACATCCTAGTGACCAAAATAGAGCCATTGACAAAAGAAAGACAAATGATGTTCAATACACTCAATTAGGACCAAAATAAGCTCATTACATCATCCTTTGGCTATCTAAACCTTCCTAGTGACTAAAATAGAGCCGATTGACCAAAGTAAGACCAAATTGGAGCTCAATACACTCAATTAGGACAAAAATAGGCTCATTACATCATCCTTTGGTTATCTAAACCTTCCTAGTGACTAAAATGGAGCCATTAACCAAAGTAAGACCAAATGGAGCTCAATACACTCAATTAGGACAAAAATAGGCTCATTACATCATCCTTTGGTTATCTACAACATCCTAGTGACCAAAATAGAGCCATTGACCAAAGTAACACCAAATGATATTCAATACACTCAATTAGGACCAAAAAAAAGCTCATTACATCATGCTTTGGCTATCTAAACCTTTCTAGTGACTAAAATGGAGCCATTGACCAAGGTAAGACCAAATGGAGCTCAATACACTCATTTAGGACAAAATAAAGGCTCATTACATCATCCTTTGGTTATCTAAACCTTCCAAGTGACTAAAATGGAGCCATTTACCAAAAGTAAGACCAAATGGAGCTCAATACACTCAATTAGGACCAAAATAGGCTCATTACATCATCCTTTAGTTACCGAAACCTTCCTAGTGACTAAAATGGAAGAATTGATCAAAGAAAGACCTAATGAAGCTCAATACACTCAATTAGGACCAAAATAGGCTCATTACATCATCCTTTGGTTATCTAAACCTTCCTAGTGACAAAAAATGGAGCCCATTGTCCAAAGTAAGACCAAATGGAGCTCAATACACTCAATTAGGCCCAAAATAGGCTCATTACATCATCCTTTGGCTATCTAAACCTTCGTAGTGACTAAAATGAAGCCATTGACCAATGTAAGACCAAATGGAGCTCAATACACTCAATTAGGACCATAATAGGTTCATTACATCATCCTTTGGTTATCTAAACTTCCTAGTGACTAAAACGGACGAATTGATCAAAGTAAGACCTAATGAAGCTCAATACACTCAATTAGGACCAATATAGGCTCATTACATCATCCTTTGGGTTATCTAAACCTTCTTGTGACTAAAATGGAGCCATTGACCAAAGTAAGACCAAATGGAGCGCAATACACTCAATTAGGACCATAATAGGCTCATTACATCATCCTTTGGTTATCTACAACATCCTAGTGACCAAAATAGAGCCATTGACAAAAGAAAGACAAAATGATGTTCAATACACTCAATTAGGACCAAAATAAGCTCATTACATCATCCTTTGGCTATCTAAACCTTCCTAGTGACTAAAATAGAGCCATTGACCAAAGTAAGACCAAATGGAGCTCAATACACTCAATTAGGACCAAAATAGGCTCATTACATCATCCTTTGCTTATCTAAACCTTCCTAGTGACTAAAATGGAGCCATTTACCAAAGTAAGATCAAATGATGCTCAATACACTCAATTAGGACTAAAATAGGCTCATTACATCATCCTTTAGCTATCTAAACCTTCCTAGTGACTAAAATGGAGCCATTGACCAAATTAAGACCAAATGGAGCTCAATACACTCAATTATGACCAAAATAGGCTCTTTACATAATCCTTTAGTTATCTAAACCTTCCTAGTGACTAAAATGGAGCCATTGACCAAAGTAAGACCAAATGGAGCTCAATACACTCAATCAGGACCAAAATAGGCTCATTACATAATCCTTTGGTTACCTAAACCTACGTAGTGACTAAAATGGAAGAATTGATCAAAGTAAGACCTAATGAAGCTCAATACAGTCAATTAGGACCAAAATAGGCTCATTACATCATCCTTTGGCTATCTATACCTTCCTAGTGACTAAAATGGAGCCATTGACCAAAGTAAGACCAAATGGAGCAGAATACACTCAATTAGGCCCAAAATACGCTCATTACATCATCCTTTGGCTATCTAAACCTTCCTAGTGATAAAATGGAGCCATTGACCAATGTAAGACCAAATGGAGCTCAATACACTCAATTAGGACAAAAATAGGCTCATTACATCGTCCTTTGGTTATCTAAACCTTCGTAGTGACTAAAATGGAGCCATTGACCAAAGTAAGACCAAATGGAGCTCAATACACTCAATTAGGACCATAATAGGCTCA
The DNA here is from genome assembly GCA_013621005.1 of Aeschynomene evenia. Taxonomy (NCBI): domain Eukaryota; kingdom Viridiplantae; phylum Streptophyta; class Magnoliopsida; order Fabales; family Fabaceae; genus Aeschynomene; species Aeschynomene evenia. The sequence continues at coordinate 10,620 of RYYW01000829.1, read as the reverse complement.
TTACATCATCCTTTGGTTATCTACAACATCCTAGTGACCAAAATAGAGCCATTGACAAAAGAAAGACAAAATGATGTTCAATACACTCAATTAGGACCAAAATAAGCTCATTACATCATCCTTTGGCTATCTAAACCTTCCTAGTGACTAAAATAGAGCCATTGACCAAAGTAAGACCAAATGGAGCTCAATACACTCAATTAGGACCAAAATAGGCTCATTCCATCATCCTTTGCTTATCTAAACCTTTCCTAGTGACTAAAATGGAGCCATTGACCAAAGTAAGACCAAATGGATCTCAATACACTCAATTAGGACCATAATAGGCTCATTACATCATCCTTTGGTTATCTACAACATCCTAGTGACCAAAATAGAGCCATTGACAAAAGAAAGACAAAATGATGTTCAATACACTCAATTAGGACCAAAATAAGCTCATTACATCATCCTTTGGCTATCTAAACCTTCCTAGTGACTAAAATAGAGCCATTGACCAAAGTAAGACCAAATTGAGCTCAATACACTCAATTAGGACAAAAATAGGCTCATTACATCATCCTTTGGTTATCTAAACCTTCCTAGTGACTAAAATGGAGCCATTAACCAAAGTAAGACCAAATGGAGCTCAATACACTCAATTAGGACAAAAATAGGCTCATTACATCATCCTTTGGTTATCTACAACATCCTAGTGACCAAAATAGAGCCATTGACCAAAGTAACACCAAATGATATTCAATACACTCAATTAGGACCAAAAAAAGCTCATTACATCATGCTTTGGCTATCTAAACCTTTCTAGTGACTAAAATGGAGCCATTGACCAAGGTAAGACCAAATGGAGCTCAATACACTCATTTAGGACAAAATAAAGGCTCATTACATCATCCTTTGGTTATCTAAACCTTCCAAGTGACTAAAATGGAGCCATTTACCAAAGTAAGACCAAATGGAGCTCAATACACTCAATTAGGACCAAAATAGGCTCATTACATCATCCTTTAGTTACCGAAACCTTCCTAGTGACTAAAATGGAAGAATTGATCAAAGAAAGACCTAATGAAGCTCAATACACTCAATTAGGACCAAAATAGGCTCATTACATCATCCTTTGGTTATCTAAACCTTCCTAGTGACAAAAATGGAGCCATTGTCCAAAGTAAGACCAAATGGAGCTCAATACACTCAATTAGGCCCAAAATAGGCTCATTACATCATCCTTTGGCTATCTAAACCTTCGTAGTGACTAAAATGAAGCCATTGACCAATGTAAGACCAAATGGAGCTCAATACACTCAATTAGGACCATAATAGGTTCATTACATCATCCTTTGGTTATCTAAACCTTCCTAGTGACTAAAACGGACGAATTGATCAAAGTAAGACCTAATGAAGCTCAATACACTCAATTAGGACCAATATAGGCTCATTACATCATCCTTTGGGGTTATCTAAACCTTCCTTGTGACTAAAATGGAGCCATTGACCAAAGTAAGACCAAATGGAGCGCAATACACTAGATTAGGACCATAATAGGCTCATTACATCATCCTTTGGTTATCTACAACATCCTAGTGACCAAAATAGAGCCATTGACAAAAGAAAGACAAAATGATGTTCAATACACTCAATTAGGACCAAAATAAGCTCATTACATCATCCTTTGGCTATCTAAACCTTCCTAGTGACTAAAATAGAGCCATTGACCAAAGTAAGACCAAATGGAGCACAATACACTCAATTAGGACCAAAATAGGCTCATTACATCATCCTTTGCTTATCTAAACCTTCCTAGTGACTAAAATGGAGCCATTTACCAAAGTAAGATCAAATGATGCTCAATACACTCAATTAGGACTAAAATAGGCTCATTACATCATCCTTTAGCTATCTAAACCTTCCTAGTGACTAAAATGGAGCCATTGACCAAATTAAGACCAAATGGAGCTCAATACACTCAATTATGACCAAAATAGGCTCTTTACATAATCCTTTAGTTATCTAAACCTTCCTAGTGACTAAAATGGAGCCATTGACCAAAGTAAGACCAAATGGAGCTCAATACACTCAATCAGGACCAAAATAGGCTCATTACATAATCCTTTGGTTACCTAAACCTACGTAGTGACTAAAATGGAAGAATTGATCAAAGTAAGACCTAATGAAGCTCAATACAGTCAATTAGGACCAAAATAGGCTCATTACATCATCCTTTGGCTATCTATACCTTCCTAGTGACTAAAATGGAGCCATTGACCAAAGTAAGACCAAATGGAGCAGAATACACTCAATTAGGCCCAAAATACGCTCATTACATCATCCTTTGGCTATCTAAACCTTCCTAGTGATAAAATGGAGCCATTGACCAATGTAAGACCAAATGGAGCTCAATACACTCAATTAGGACAAAAATAGGCTCATTACATCGTCCTTTGGTTATCTAAACCTTCGTAGTGACTAAAATGGAGCCATTGACCAAAGTAAGACCAAATGGAGCTCAATACACTCAATTAGGACCATAATAGGCTCATTACATCATCCTTTGGTTATCTACAACATCCTAGTGACCAAAATAGAGCCATTGACAAAAGAAAGACAAAATGATGTTCAATACACTCAATTAGGACCAAAATAAGCTCATTACATCATCCTTTGGCTATCTAAACCTTCCTAGTGACTAAAATAGAGCCATTGACCAAAGTAAGACCAAATGGAGCTCAATACACTCAATTAGGACCAAAATAGGCTCATTCCATCATCCTTTGCTTATCTAAACCTTCCTAGTGACTAAAATGGAGCCATTGACCAAAGTAAGACCAAATGGATCTCAATACACTCAATTAGGACCATAATAGGCTCATTACATCATCCTTTGGTTATCTACAACATCCTAGTGACAAAATAGAGCCATTGACAAAAGAAAGACAAAATGATGTTCAATACACTCAATTAGGACCAAAATAAGCTCATTACATCATCCTTTGGCTATCTAAACTTCTAGTGACTAAAATAGAGCCATTGACCAAAGTAAGACCAAATTGAGCTCAATACACTCAATTAGGACAAAAATAGGCTCATTACATCATCCTTTGGTTATCTAAACCTTCCTAGTGACTAAAATGGAGCCATTAACCAAAGTAAGACCAAATGGAGCTCAATACACTCAATTAGGACAAAAATAGCTCATTACATCATCCTTTGGTTATCTACAACATCCTAGTGACCAAAATAGAGCATTGACCAAAGTAACACAAATGATATTCAATACACTCAATTAGGACCAAAAAAAGCTCATTACATCATGCTTTGGCTATCTAAACCTTTCTAGTGACTAAAATGGAGCCATTGACCAAAGGTAAGACCAAATGGAGCTCAATACACTCATTTAGGACAAAATAAAAGGCTCATTACATCATCCTTTGGTTATCTAACCTTCCAAGTGACTAAAATGGAGCCATTTACCAAAGTAAGACCAAATGGAGCTCAATACACTCAATTAGGACCAAAATAGGCTCATTACATCATCCTTTAGTTACCGAAACCTTCCTAGTGACTAAAATGGAGAATTGATCAAAGAAAGACCTAATGAAGCTCAATACACTCAATTAGACCAAAATAGGCTCATTACATCATCTTTGGTTATCTAAACCTTCCTAGTGACAAAAATGGAGCCATTGTCCAAAGTAAGACAAATGGAGCTCAATACACTCAATTAGGCCCAAAATAGGCTCATTACATCATCCTTTGGCTATCTAAACCTTCGTAGTGACTAAAAATGAAGCCATTGACCAATGTAAGACCAAATGGAGCTCAATACACTCAATTAGGACCATAATAGGTTCATTACATCATCCTTTGGTTATCTAACCTTCCTAGTGACTAAAACGGACGAATTGATCAAAGTAAGACCTAATGAAGCTCAATACACTCAATTAGGACCAATATAGGCTCATTACATCATCCTTTGGGGTTATCTAAACCTTCCTTGTGACTAAAATGGAGCCATTGACCAAAGTAAGACCAAATGGAGCGCAATACACTAGATTAGGACCATAATAGGCTCATTACATCATCCTTTGGTTATCTACAACATCCTAGTGACCAAAATAGAGCCATTGACAAAGAAAGACAAAATGATGTTCAATACACTCAATTAGGACAAATAAGCTCATTACATCATCCTTTGGCTATCTAAACCTTCCTAGTGACTAAAATAGAGCCATTGACCAAAGTAAGACCAAATGGAGCACAATACACTCAATTAGGACCAAATAGGCTCATTACATCATCCTTTGCTTATCTAAACCTTCCTAGTGACTAAAATGGAGCCATTTACCAAGTAAGATCAAATGATGCTCAATACACTCAATTAGGACTAAAATAGGCTCATTACATCATCCTTTAGCTATCTAAACCTTCCTAGTGACTAAAATGGAGCCATTGACCAAATTAAGACCAAATGGAGCTCAATACACTCAATTATGACCAATAGGCTCTTTACATAATCCTTTTAGTTATCTAAACCTTCCTAGTGACTAAATGGAGCCATTGACCAAAGTAAGACCAAATGGAGCTCAATACACTCAATCAGGACCAAAATAGGCTCATTACATAATCCTTTGGTTACTAAAACCTACGTAGTGACTAAAATGGAGAATTGATCAAAGTAAGACCTAATGAGCTCAATACAGTCAATTAGGACCAAAATAGGCTCATTACATCATCCTTTGGCTATCTATACCTTCCTAGTGACTAAAATGGAGCCATTGACCAAGTAAGACCAAATGGAGCAGAATACACTCAATTAGGCCCAAATACGCTCATTACATCATCCTTTGGCTATCTAAACCTTCCTAGTGATAAGATGGAGCCATTGACAATGTAAGACCAAATGGAGCTCAATACACTCAATTAGGACAAAAATAGGCTCATTTACATCGTCCTTTGGTTATCTAAACCTTCGTAGTGACTAAAATGAGCCATTGACCAAAGTAAGACCAAATGGAGCTCATATACACTCAATTAGGACCATAATAGGCTCATTACATCATCCTTTGGTTATCTACAACATCCTAGTGACCAAAATAGAGCCATTGACAAAAGAAAGACAAAATGATGTTCAATACACTCAATTAGGACCAAAATAAGCTCATTACATCATCCTTTGGCTATCTAAACCTTCCTAGTGACTAAAATAGGAGCCATTGACCAAGTAAGACCAATGGAGCTCAATACACTCAATTAGGACCAAAATAGGCTCATTACATCATCCTTTGCTTATCTAAACCTTCTAGTGACTAAAATGGAGCCATTGACCAAGTAAGACCAAATGGAGCTCAATACACTCACTTAGGACCAAATAGGCTCATTACATCATCCTTTGGTTATCTACAACATCTAGTGACCAAAATAGAGCCATTGACAAAGAAAAGACAAAATGATGTTCAATACACTCAATTAGGACCAAAATAAGCTCATTACATCATCCTTTGGCTATCTAACCTTCCTAGTGACTAAAATAGAGCCATTGACCAAAGTAAGACAAATGGAGCTCAATACACTCAATTAGGACCAAAATAGGCTCATTACATCATCCTTTGCTTATCGAAACCTTCCTAGTGACTAAAATGGAGCCATTTACCAAAGTAAGAAAATGAGCTCAATACACTCAATTAGGACCAAAATAGGCTCATTACATCATCCTTTGGTTATCTAAACCTTCGTAGTGACTAAAATGGAGCCATTGACCAAAGTAAGACCAAATGGAGCTCAATACACTCAATTAGGACCATAATAGGCTCATTACATCATCCTTTGGTTATCTACAACATCCTAGTGACCAAAATAGAGCCATTGACAAAAGAAAGACAAAATGATGTTCAATACACTCAATTAGGACCAAAATAAGCTCATTACATCATCCTTTGGCTATCTAAACCTTCCTAGTGACTAAAATAGAGCCATTGACCAAAGTAAGACCAAATGGAGCTCAATACACTCAATTAGGACCAAAATAGGCTCATTACATCATCCTTTGCTTATCTAAACCTTCCTAGTGACTAAAATGGAGCCATTTACCAAAGTAAGATCAAATGATGCTCAATACACTCAATTAGGACCAAAATAGGCTCATTACATCATCCTTTAGCTATCTAAACCTTCCTAGTGACTAAAATGGAGCCATTGACCAAATGACCAAATGAAGCTCAATACACTCAATTATGACCAAAATAGGCTCTTTACATAATCCTTTAGTTATCTAAACCTTCCTAGTGACTAAAATGGAGCCATTGACCAAAGTAAGACCAAATGGAGCTCAATACACTCAATCAGGACCAAAATAGGCTCATTACATAATCCTTTGGTTACCTAAACCTACGTAGTGACTAAAATGGAAGAATTGATCAAAGTAAGACCTAATGAGCTCAATACACTCAATTAGGACCAAATAGGCTCATTACATCATCCTTTGGCTATCTATACCTTCCTAGTGACTAAAATGGAGCCATTGACCAAAGTAAGACCAAATGGCAGAATACACTCAATTAGCCCAAAATACGCTCATTACATCATCCTTTGGCTATCTAAACCTTCCTAGTGATAAAATGGAGCCATTGACCAATGTAAGACCAAATGGAGCTCAATACACTCAATTAGGACAAAATAGGCTCATTACATCCTTTGATTATCTAAACCTTCGTAGTGACTAAAATGGAGCCATTGACCAAAGTAAGACCAAATGGAGCTCAATACACTCAATTAGGACCATATAGGCTCATTACATCATCCTTTGGTTATCTACAACATCCTAGTGACCAAAAGGAGCCATTGACAAAAGAAAGACAAAATGATATTCAATACACTCAATTAGGACCAAAATAAGCTCATTACATCATCCTTTGGCTATCTAAACCTTCCTAGTGACTAAAATAGAGCCATTGACCAAAGTAAGACCAAATGGAGCTCAATACACTCAATTAGGACCAAAATAGGCTCATTACATCATCCTTTGCTTATCTAACCTTCCTAGTGACTAAAATGGAGCCATTGACCAAAGTAAGACCAAATGGAGCTCAATACACTCAATTAGGACCAAAATAGGCTCATTACATCATCCTTTGGTTATCTACAACATCCTAGTGACCAAAATAGAGCCATTGACAAAACAAAGACAAAATGATGTTCAATACACTCAATTAGGACCAAAATAAGCTGATTACATCATCCTTTGGCTATCTAAACCTTCCTAGTGACTAAAATGGAGCCATTGACCAAAGTAAGACCAAATTGAGCTCAATACACTCAATTAGGACAAAAATAGGCTCATTACATCATCCTTTGGTTATCTAAACCTTCCTAGTGACTAAAATGGAGCCATTTACCAAAGTAAGACAAATGATGCTCAATACACTCAATTAGGACCAAAATAGGCTCATTACATCATCCTTTAGCTATCTAAACCTTCCTAGTGACTAAAATGGAGCCATTGACCAAATTAAGACCAAATGGAGCTCAATACACTCAATTATGACCAAAATAGGCTCTTTACATAACCCTTTAGTTATCTAAACCTTCCTAGTGACTAAAATGGAGCCATTGACCAAAGTAAGACCAAATGGAGCTCAATACACTCAATCAGGACCAAAATAGGCTCATTACATAATCCTTTGGTTACCTAAACCTACGTAGTGACTAAAATGGAAGAATTGATCAAAGTAAGACCTAATGAAGCTCAATACACTCAATTAGGACCAAAATAGGCTCATTACATCATCCTTTGGCTATCTATACCTTCCTAGTGACTAAAATGGAGCCATTGACCAAAGTAAGACCAAATGGAGCAATACACTCAATTATGCCCAAAATACGCTCATTACATCATCCTTTGAAACCTTCCTAGTGATAAAATGGAGCCATTGACCAATGTAAGACCAAATGGAGCTCAATACACTCAATTAGGACAAAATAGGCTCATTACATCATCCTTTGATTATCTAAACCTTCGTAGTGACTAAAATGGAGCCATTGACCAAAGTAAGACCAAATGGAGCTCAATACACTCAATTAGGACCATAATAGGCTCATTACATCATCCTTTGGTTATCTACAACATCCTAGTGACCAAAAGAGAGCCATTGACAAAAGAAAGACAAATGATATTCAATACACTCAATTAGGACCAAAATAAGCTCATTACATCATCCTTTGGCTATCTAAACCTTCCTAGTGACTAAAATAGAGCCATTGACCAAAGTAAGACCAAATGGAGCTCAATACACTCAATTAGGACCAAAATAGGCTCATTACATCATCCTTTGCTTATCTTAACCTTCCTAGTGACTAAAATGGAGCCATTGACCAAAGTAAGACCAAATGGAGCTCAATACACTCAATTAGGACCAAAATAGGCTCATTACATCATCCTTTGGTTATCTACAACATCCTAGTGACCAAAATAGAGCCATTGACAAAACAAAGACAAAATGATGTTCAATACACTCAATTAGGACCAAAATAAGCTGATTACATCATCCTTTGGCTATCTAAACCTTCCTAGTGACTAAAATGGAGCCATTGACCAAAGTAAGACCAAATTGAGCTCAATACACTCAATTAGGACAAAATAGGCTCATTACATCATCCTTTGGTTATCTAAACCTTCCTAGTGACTAAAATGGAGCCATTGACCAAAGTAAACCAAATGGAGCTCAATACACTCAATTAGGACAAAAATAGGCTCATTACATCATCCTTTGGTTATCTAAACCTTCTAGTGACTAAAATGGAGCCATTGACCAAAGTAAGACCAAATGGAGCTCAATACACTCAATTAGGACCAAAAATAGGCTCATTACATCATCCTTTGGTTATCTACCTCCTAGTGACCAAAAGAGCCATTGACAAAAGAAAAGACAAAATGATATTCAATACACTCAATTAGGACCAAAATAAGCTCATTACATCATCCTTTGGTTATCTAAACCTTCCTAGTGACTAAAATGGAGCCATTGACCAAAGTAAGACCAAATGGAGCTCAATACACTCAATTAGGACCAAAATAGGCTCATTACATCATCCTTTGGTTATCTAAACCTTCCTAGTGACTAAAATGGAGCCATTGACCAAAGACCAAATGGAGCTCAATACAAAATAGGACCAAAATAGGCTCATTACATCATCCTTTTGTTATCTACAAATCCTAGTGACTAAAATGGAGCCATTGACCAAAGTAAGACCAAATGGAGCTCAATACACTCAATTAGACCAAAATAAGCTCTTTACATAATCCTTTGGTTATCTAAACCTTCCTAGTGACTAAAATGGAGCCATTAACCAAAGTAAGACCAAATGGAGCTCAATACACTCAATTAGGACCAAAATAGGCTCATTACATCATCCTTTGTTAAAACCTTCCTAGTGACTAAAATGGAAGAATTGATGAAAGACCAATGCAGCTCAATACACTCAATTTGGACCAAAATAGGCTCATTACATCATCCTTTGGTTATCTAAACTTCCTAGTGACTAAAGCCATTGCCAAAGTAAAACCAAATGGAGCTCAATACACTCAATTAGGCTCAAAATAGACTCATTACATCATCCTTTGGCTATCTAAACCTTCGTAGTGACTAAAATGAAGCCATTGACCAATGTAAGACCAAATGGAGCTCAATACACTCAATTAGACCAAAATAGGCTCATTACATCATCCTTTGGTTATCTACAACATCCTAGTGACCAAAATAGAGCCATTGACAAAAGAAAGACCAAATGGAGCTCAAAACACTCAATTAGGACCATAATAGGCTCATTACATCATCCTTTGGTTATCTACAACATGCTAGTGACCAAAATAGAGCCATTGACAAAAGTAAGACCAAATGGAGCTCAATACACTCAATTAGGACCAAATAAGCTCATTACATCATCCTTTGGCTATAAACCTTCCTAGTGACTAAAATAGAGCCATTGACCAAAGTAAGACCAAATGGAGCTCAATACACTCAATTAGGACCAAAATAGGCTCATTACATCATCCTTTGCTTATCTAAACCTTCCTAGTGACTAAAATGAGCCATTTACCAAAGTAAGATCAAATGATGCTCAATACACTCAATTAGGACCAATAGGCTCATTACATCATCCTTTAGCTATCTAAACCTTCCTAGTGACTAAAATGGAGCCATTGACCAAATTAAGTCCAAATGGAGCTCATACACTCAATTATGACCAAAATAGGCTCTTTACATAATCCTTTAGTTATCTAAACCTTCCTAGTGACTAAAATGGAGCCATTGACCAAAGTAAGACCAAATGGAGCTCAATACACTCAATCAGGACCAAAATAGGCTCATTACATAATCCTTTGGTTACCTAAACCTACCTAGTGACTAAAATGGAAGAATTGATCAAAGTAAGACCTAATGAAGCTCAATACACTCAATTAGGATCAAAATAGGCTCATTACATCATCCTTTGGCTATCTAAACCTTCCTAGTGACTAAAATGGAGCATTGACCAAGTAAGACCAAATGGAGCAGAATACACTCAATTAGGCCAAAATACGCTCATTACATCATCCTTTGGCTATCTAACCTTCCTAGTGATAAAATGGAG
>RYYW01000827.1:0-17469 GCA_013621005.1 Aeschynomene evenia | reverse complement strand
GGATGATGTAATGAGCCTATTTTGGTCCTAATTGAGTGTATTGAGCTTCATTAGGTCTTACTTTGGTCAATGGCTCCATTTAGTCACTAGGATGTTGTAGATAACTAAAGGATGATGTAATGAGCCTATTTTGGTCCTAATTGAGTGTATTGAGCATCATTTGGTCTTACTTGGTCAATGGCTCCATTTTAGTCACTAGGAGGTTTAGATAACCAAAGGATGATGTAATGAGCCTATTTTGGTCCTATTGAGTGTATTGACCTCCATTTGGTCTTATTTGGTCAATGGCTCCATTTTAGTCACTAGGAAGTTTAGATAACCAAAGGATGATGTAATGAGCCTATTTTGGTCCTAATTGAGTGTATTGACCTTCATTTGGTCTTACTTTGGTCAATGGCTCCATTTTAGTCACTAGGATGTTGTAGATAACCAAAGGATGATGTAATGAGCCTATTTTGGTCTTAATTGAGTGTATTGACCTTCATTTGGTCTTACTTTGGACAATGGCTCCATTTTAGTCACTATGAAGGTTTAGATAAACGAAGGATGATGTAATGTGCCTATTTTGGTCCTAATTGAGTGTATTGAGCTTCATTTGGTCTTACTTTGGTCAATGGCTCCATTTTAGACACTAGGATGTTGCAGATAACTAAAGGATGATGTAATGAGCCTATTTTGGTCATAATTGAGTGTATTGAGCTTCATTTGGTCTTACTTTGGTCAATGGCTCCATTTTAGTCACTAGGATGTTGTAGATAACCAAAGGATGATGTAATGAGCCTATTTTGGTCCTAATTGAGTGTATTGACCTTCATTTGGTCTTACTCTGGAAATGGCTCCATTTTAGCCACTAGGAAGGTTTAGATAAACAAAGGATGATGTAATGAGCCTATTTTGGTCCTAATTGAGTGTATTGACCTTCATTTGGTCTTAGTTTGGACAATGGCTCCATTTTAGTCAATAGAAAGTTTAGATAAACAAAGGATGATGTAATGAGCCTATTTTGGTCCTAATTGAGTGTATTGAGCTTCATTTGGTCTTACTTTGGTCAATGGCTCCATTTTAGTCACTAGGATGTTGTAGATAACTAAAGGATGATGTAATGAGCCTATTTTGGTCCTAATTGAGTGTATGAGCTTCATTGGTCTTACTTTGGTCAATGGCTCCATTTTAGTCACTAGGATGTTGTAGATAACCAAAGGATGATGTAATGAGCCTATTTTGGTCCTAATTGAGTGTATTGAGCTTCATTTGGTCTTACTTTGGTCATAGCTCCATTTTAGTCACTAGGAAGGTTTAGATAACCAATGGATGATGTAATGAGCCTATTTTGGTCCTAATTGAGTGTATTGACCTTCATTGGTCTTACTTTGGTCCATGCTCCATTTAGTCACTAGGATGTTGTAGATAACTAATGGATGATGTAATAAGGCTATTTGGTCCTAATTGAGTGTATTAAACTTCATTTGGTCTTACTTTGGTCAATGGCTCCATTTTAGTCACTAGGATGATGTAAATAACCAAAGGATGACATAATGAGCCTATTTTGATCCTAAATGAGAGTATTGACCTTCATTTGGTCTTACTTTGGACAATGGCTCCATTTTAGTCACTAGGAAGGTTTAGATAACCAAAGGATGATGTAATGAGCCTATTTTGGTCCTAATTGAGTGTATTGACTTCATTAGGTCTTACTTTGGTCAATGGCTCCATTTAGTCACTAGATGTGTAGATAACTAAAGGATGATGTAATGAGCCTATTTTGGTCTAATTGAGTGTATTGAGCATCATTTGGTCTTACTTGGTCAATGGCTCCATTTTAGTCACTAGGAAGGTTTAGATAACCAAAGGATGATGTAATGGAGCCTATTTTGGTCCTAATTGAGTGTATTGACCTTCATTTGGTCTACTTTGTCAATGGCTCCATTTTAGTCACTAGGATGTGTAGATAACCAAAGGATGATGTAATGAGCCTATTTTGGTCTTAATTGAGTGTATTGACCTTCATTTGTCTTACTTTGGACAATGGCCTCCATTTTAGTCACTAGAAGTTTAGATAAACGAAGATGATGTAATGTGCTATTTTGGTCCTAATTGAGTGTATTGTGCTTCATTTGGTCTTACTTTGGTCAATGGCTCCATTTTAGACACTAGGATGTTGCAGATAACTAAAGGATGATGTAATGAGCCTATTTTGGTCATAATTGAGTGTATTGAGCTTCATTTGGTCTTACTTTGGTCAATGGCTCCATTTTAGTCACTAGGATGTTGTAGATAACAAAGGATGATGTAATGAGCCTATTTTGGTCCTAATTGAGTGTATTGACCTTCATTTGGTCTTACTCTGGAAATGGCTCCATTTTAGTCCACTAGGAAGGTTTAGATAAACAAAGGATGATGTAATGAGCCTATTTTGGTCCTAATTGAGTGTATTGAGCTTCATTGGTCTTACTTTGTCAATGGCTCCATTTTAGTCACAAGGATGTCTTAGATAACCAAAGGATGATGTAATGAGCCTATTTTGGTCCTAATTGAGGGTATTGAGATTCATTTGGTCTTACTTTGGTCAATGGATCCATTTTAGTCACTAGGATGTTGTAGATAACCAAAGGATGATGTAATGAGCCTATTTTGGTCCTAATTGAGTGTATTGACCTTCATTTGGTCTTACTATGGTCAATGGCTCCATTTTAGTCACTAGGATGTTGTAGATAACTAAAGGATGATGTAATGAGCCTATTTTGGTCCTAATTGAGTGTATTGACCTTCATTTGGTCTTACTTTGGTCACTGCTCCATTTTAGTCACTAGGATGTTGTAGATAACTAAAGGATGATGTAATGAGCCTATTTTGGTCCTAATTGAGTGTATTGACCTTCATTTGGTCTTACTTTGGTCAATGGCTCCATTTTAGTCACTAGGATGTTGTAGATAACCAAAGGATGATGTAATGAGCCTATTTTGTCCTAATTGAGTGTATTGACCTTCATTTGGTCTTACTTTGGTCAATGGCTCCATTTTAGTCACTAGGAAGGTTTAGATAACCAAAGGATGATGTAATGAGCCTATTTTGGTCCTAATTGAGTGTATTGACTTCATTTGGTCTTACTTTTTGTCAATGGCTCCATTTTAGTCACTAAGATGTTGTAGATAACCAAAGGATGATGTAATAAGCCTATTTGGTCCTAATTGAGTGTATTAAGCTTCATTTGGTCTTACTTTGGTCAATGGCTCCATTTTAGTCACTAGGATGTTGTAAATAACCAAAGGATGATTTAATGAGCCTATTTTGGTCCTAAATGAGTGTATTGACCTTCATTTGGTCTTACTTTGGACAATAGCTCCATTTTAGTCACTAGGATGTTGTAGATAACTAAAGGATGATGTAATGAGCCTATTTTGGTCCTAATTGAGTGTATGAGCTTCATTGTCTTACTTGGTCAATGCTCCATTTTAGTCACTAGGAAGGTTTAGATAACCAAGGATGATGTAATGAGCTATTTTGGTCCTAATTGAGTGTATTGAGCTTCATTTGGTCTACTTTGGTCAATGGCTCATTTTAGTCACTAGGATGTTGTAGATAACCAAAGGATGATGTAATGAGCCTATTTTGTCCTAATTGAGTGTATTGAGGTTCATTTGGTCTTACATTAGTCAATGACTCCATTTTAGTCAATAGGAAGGTTAGATAAACAAAGGATGATGTAATGAGCCTATTTTGGTCCTAATTGAGGTATTGAGCTTCATTTGGTCTTACTTTGGTCAATGCTCCATTTTAGTCACTAGGAAGGTTGATAACAAAGGATGATGTAATGAGCCTATTTTGGTCCTAATTGAGTGTATTGAGCTTCATTTGGTCTTACTTTGGTCAATGGCTCCATTTTAGACACTAGGATGTTGTAGATAACTAAAGGTTGATGTAATGAGCCTATTTTGGTCCTAATTGAGTGTATTGAGCTTCATTTGGTCTTACTTTGGTCAATGGCTCCATTTTAGTCACTAGGATGTTGTAATAACCAAAGATGATGTAATGAGCCTATTTTGTCCTAATTGAGTGTATTGACCTCATTTGGTCTTACTTTGGCAATGGCTCCATTTTAGTCACTAGAGGTTTAGATACAAAGGATGATTAATGAGCTATTTGGTCTAATTGAGTGTATTGAGCTTCATTTGGTCTTACTTTGGTCAATGACTCCATTTTAGTCACTAGGATGTCTTAGATAACCAAAGGATGATGTAATGAGCCTATTTTGGTCCTAATTGAGTGTATTGAGCTTCATTTGGTCTTACTTTGGTCAATGGCTCCATTTTAGTCACTAAGATGTCTTAGATAACCAAAGGATGATGTAATGAACCTATTTTGGTCCTAATTGAGTGTATTGAGCTTCATTTGGTCTTACTTTGGTCAATGGTGTAAGCTCCAGAACCCTTCTGAGAGAATTAAGCACAATTCTCTTAGAGTCATGAAAGTTTTAATGATAACAAGGTAAGCCATAAGTATAAAATTTTACTTAAGGTTTTGCTAATATGTGCGCTAAGTGTCTCAGAAAGCTATAAATTATTGCAATGCCATGAGCAAAGACAAAGACAAAACATCAAGTAACCTCGAGATGAATTGATAAAAGCATAGCGCCAAAGATATCAGAAAGGATATCTCAGAAGCGCAGAAGGTGAAAACATGTTTCTGAGGAAAGAACACTGTCGCCTCAGAAGGTCTCAGAAACCTCGCGACTAGGAGTTCTCAGAAGGTCTTCCCTCAGAAGGTTAGCCTCAGAAGTCCGTACAACTCTTAGAAGGTTGGACTCAGAAGCAACCAAGTGTCTGGACTCAAGGAAGTGCAAACAGACTCAGAAAGCTCGCTACAACTAGCCAAGGAAGTGGGAACACGCGCACTGTGCAGTTCTGAAAAGTTCCTCATTTGCGCTGACTGTAGCAGGAGCCGTTCTGAAAAGGACACAGCCACATAAGCAAAGTGAAAGCCTCTAATTTCGCGGCTCTTTGATGCCTATATATATGAGTTCAATTCCAGAGCAATGTGACGAAAACTCTTGCGCAAAAACTCTTGATTAAACGTGCCAAAACTCTGTTGAATTGAAAATCATTTTGCGAAAACTTAGAACTTTCTCAGAAAGACAATTTTTACGAAATTGTTTTTCTAACTTTGCAAAATCTTCTAGTTCTGAATTGGTGTAAATTCTTACATTTGTAAGTTAATCCTAGAAGTCTACTAAGTATAAAACTAGGTTTGTAACTTAGTCTTGGTAGTTGTTTTCGATCAAAACAAACCTTCTGAAAAACGCTAAGTCCTTCGTTGCTTGAAGGCAGTTTTAAAGTCCTCTAGTGTTTGAGGCAAGGAAGTCCTCTAGTGTGAGGCAAGGAAGTCCTCTAGTGTGAGGCAAGGAAATCCACTTCGGGTTGTGAGGTGGTGGAAGTCCTTTACTTAGTAAAGGCAGTGTGTCTGGGAAGGCACATTAAGAAGAATATCTAAGAACTCTCAACTGAAGGTTGAGGACTGGAGTAGGTTGGTTATAACCGAACCAGTATAAAATCCCTTGTGTTAAGCTTTTCTCCCTAACTCATTACGTGTCCAAATCTTTGAGAAAAACTCTATCACAACTTTAATTAATAGGTCTCGTGAAAAACCTTATTGATTAAAATCAGAAAGCTTTAAGAAACTCAACTCTTAAGTCATTTTCTTAAAATCTCTCAGAAAGGAACTTTCTTAGAAAGACTAAGTTCTCAGAAACTTAATCTTCTCAGAAAGCATTTTCCGCTGCAAACTCTTAATCATACCTTCTGAGTAAAAACAGCTTTCTAAGTAAAAGTTTTAACAAGCAATTTTAAAACTTGCACGATTCAACCCCCCCCTTCTCGTGCACACATACACTTTCAATTGGCATCAGAGCTCGGTCCTTAAGGGGTTGAGCACTTCACAGTGTCAAGGAAAAAGATCCACGAAGGGAAATATGAACTCACCAGCTGCATTCATATCAGATGGGGCTTCAATAAACAGACCTCCGATGTTTCTCGGAGACAGCTTCGACTACTGGCGTGACAGGATGACGCTGTTCATCAAGCACACCAGTTTGGACTTATGGGATAGGATCGAGAATGGAGACTATCAGCCTCTGCAGACAATTACAGAGGATGCTGTAGTTGCAACAGACGCTGAGCCAGGAGCGGCACCTCCAGTACTCAGAACCTATACAAGACGAGTCCCTAAGGATGAATGGACTCAAGAGATGAAGGAGAAGATACAACTCAACTTCAAAGCTAAATACATTATTCTCTGCGCCTTGCCCAAGGTAGAGTACGACAAGATTGTGTCGTGTGATACCGCTCAAGAAATTTGGGAGAGATTACACATGCTGCACGAAGGAAATGATGAAGTCAAGGAAACTAAGGTATCAATGCTTGTACATAAGTACGAGTCCTTCTGCATGCAACCTGAGGAAACTATTGACAACATTTCAATAAGATTCTCCACATCATAAATCAGCTAAAGGTCTTGGGAAAGACCTACTCCAACGCTGAGATGGTGAGGAAAATTCTCAGAAGCCTCTCTGCCAAGTGGCGCCCAAAGGTGACAGCAATCCAAGAAGCAAAGGACCTAAATCAGCTGGGTTTAGATGTATGTTTGCTCACTCAGAACTCACGAGATTGAGCTTGAAGGACTACTTGGAGGACCATCTTCATCCTCAAGACCTCAGAAAGCTCTGGCTCTGAAAAGTCAGATCAAAAGACTTCAAAAGCCTAAAGGCTGAAGAAATATCTGAGTCTGAGAACGATCAAAACTCAGATTCCGATGAAGATGACATCTCTCTTCTAGTAAGGAAAATGAAGAAAGCTTGGAAGAGAAGACCAAGCAAAGAC
Organism: Aeschynomene evenia; assembly: GCA_013621005.1. Taxonomy (NCBI): domain Eukaryota; kingdom Viridiplantae; phylum Streptophyta; class Magnoliopsida; order Fabales; family Fabaceae; genus Aeschynomene; species Aeschynomene evenia. The sequence continues at coordinate 10,597 of RYYW01000827.1, read as the reverse complement.
AAAGAGATCACACCTAGAAAAGGAAAGTCAAAGTCTTCTGATGCCACATGTTTTGGCTGTGGAGAAAAGGGCCACTTCAGAACGGAGTGCCCTCAGAACAAGGGAAAGAAGAAGTTCATTCCAAGAAAGAAGAAGGCAATGGCTGCTACATGGAGTGATTCAGAAGAGGAAGACTCTAGTCAGAAAGTGAAGAGGAAGCTAATGTCTGCTTCATGGCCAGTACTGACTATATTCTGGAAACAGAATCTGAGTCAGAAGAGGTACCAATCTCTCCTCCTCTCTCATACTCATACAATGAGATCTCAGAACTCTATGAAGAACTTCTGAGAGACTCAAACGAATTAGCTAACAATTTCAGCAAACTAAGAAAGTCTTTTAAATCCTTAGAAGCTGAAAATACTAGACTAATTCAAGAAGTAGAGAACATAAGGCTTGAAAGAGATGACTTAAAAATAGATATCTTGAAAGCCACAACCTCTATCAAGCTTTAGAAACAATGTCTTCTGTAACTGTTGAAAAGCCGAACTGGCTTGATAGAATTACAAAAGACAAATGAGCTTCTCACTTCTGACTTGGTTAAGATGGTCAAAGGTGAAAAAATGATGACACTCTTGCTTGGTGGTCAAAGACCTTACAAGGATAAGAGTGGACTCGGTTATGAAGAAATCTTCGAACCAATGATATTGATCCATCCTTAACTAAATCACCTCGCACGTGCATAGCTTGTTTAAGAGTGGCCATGTTCTGAAAAATGTCCTATGTTGGAAAAAGGAAAAATCTCTAAGCCTCAGAAGGCTCAAAAGAAACTCAGAAAGCTAAGCCTTCTAAGAAGACTATCCCCTCTCAGAAGGGAAAAACTTCTCAGAAAGCAAGTGCTTCTGAAAAGGGCAAAACAAAGGTCTCTGACTCTCAAAACCATGACCTCTCTAAGAAAAGAAGGCAAAAGTCCAAGAAAGCTAACAAGCAAGGACCCAACAAAGAATGGGTACTAAATCTGTTAACTTTGTGACTGCAGGTGCATCATCAAGCGCTGCTCCACCACCACGATGAGTAGTGGTACCTTGACAGTGGCTGCTCAAGGCACATGACTGGAAGCAAGCACTGGTTCAGAAGTCTCAAGCCCAAGAAAGGCGGAACAGTGCGATTCGGTGATGCGCTAAAGGGAGAGTCACTGCAATCGGAGATGTTGGTAAGGACTCCTCTCACCAAATCTCAGATGTACTCTTGGTCGATGGCTTAACTCACAATCTATTAAGCATTAGTCAATTTTGTGACAAAGGCTTAAAGGTTGAGTTTTATGCCAAGTATTGTCATGTGATTAATCTCACAACTGACAAGATCGTTCTGGAAGGAAAACGTGTGGTAACATCTATGTTATCCATCTGGATGATCTAAAGGATCAAAATGTGGAATGCCTTGTCTCTGTCCAAGAAGACAAATGGCTATGGCATAAGAAACTGGTCATGCCCATATGAGACTTCTTTCTGAACTCTCTCAGAAAGAACTGTAAAGGCCTTCCAGAATTAAGTATCAGAAGGATGCAACCTGCGACTTCTGTGAAAAGGGAACAGACTAAGGCTTCCTTTCCCAGTAAAAGTGGTATTTCTACTCAGAAACCACTGGAACTGCTCCACATGGATCTCTTCGGACCAACCAGAACAGCTTCCCTTTCTGGAAAACGCTATGGTCTTGTCATAGTGGATGATTACTCCAGATTCACTTGGGTTTTCTTTCTAGCTTCTAAGGAAGAAACTTTGAGAAGTTCAAAGCATTTGCGAAAAGAGTTTCAACAGAAAAGGATTCGCACATTCATACCATTAGATCAGATCATGGTGGTGAATTTGAGAATCATGCTTTGAAAAGCTTTGTGAAAATCTGGGCATTGCTCACGATTCTCTCTCCCAGAACTCCTCAACAAAATGGAGTAGCTGAAAGAAAGAACCGAAGCCTTCAAGAGATGGCAAGAACAATGCTCTTAGAAAGTGGACTTTCAAAGGTTCTGGCTGAAGCAGTAAATACTTCATGCTACATTCAGAATCGAGTCTTTCTAAGACCAATTCTGAAAAGGACACCTTACGAGCTATGGAAGAATAAAAATACCAAACATTTCTTATTTCCATATATTTGGTTCTTCTTGTTTATTCTCAACACAAAGGACAAACCTCCAAGTTTGATCCTAAGTCCGATGATGGATACTTCCTAGGATACTCCTCAGCCTCTAAAGCTTACAGAGTATATAACAAAAGGAGTAAATGTGTTGAAGAGACAATCCATATTAAGTTCAAGAACTTAGTAAGGACCTGTCTCAGAAAGGTGCTGACTTAGAAGATGAATTGAGAAACTCAACATCTCTTCTGAGAAAGCCAAAAGGAAAATTCTTATAGATGATGAGACTGACTTCCAACCCATGGAACAATCATCTTCATCTAAAGAAAAATCTAGTACATCATCAAAGCTCCAGAACCTAGAGAATCTACTTTTCCAAATACAATGGAACCTAGATTGTCAGAAGGACAAGCTTCTGATGACTCAGAAGAGAACCTTCTGTGTCTCGTTCTCAGAACCCTACTCCTAAAGGGATCAGAGGTTCAAGAGACTTGAAGAACATCTCTCAGAATGAAGTCTTGGCAATCCAGAAAGTGGCGTGAGAACCAGAAGGAACTATACAAATCTTGCTATGGTCTTGAACTTGAACCAGATTCCATAGAAGAGGCGTTAGATGATCCTAGCTGGGTAAATGCCATGCAGGATGAACTTGACCAATTTGAGAGAAATCAAGTTTGGAAACTGACTCAGAAACCCAAAGGCAAGAGTGTCATTGGGACTAATGGTGTTTCGAAACAAACTGATGAAAACGGTCAAGTCGTGAGAAACAAGGCAAGATTGGTTGCTCAAGGGTACAACCAACAAGAAGGGATAGATTATGATGAAACTTTGCCCCAGTCGCAAGATTGGAAGCTATCAGAATGTTGCTAGCTTTTGCTGCACATAAAGGTTTCAAACTCTATCAGATGGACGTTAAGTCCGCCTTCTTGAATGGATACCTTTCTGAGGAAGTTTATGTAAAACAACCTCCTGGTTTGTGAATGATGCATTCCCGAATCATGTATTCAAGCTTACAAAGGCTCTCTATGGTTTGAAACAAGCTCAAGAGCTTGGTACGATAGATTGAGCTCTTTCTTGCTTAAAAACGGATTCTCAAGAGGGAAAGTGGACACAACTCTTTTTACGCTCTCAGAAGACTCTGGCTTCTTGATTGTCCAGATTTATGTTGATGACATAATATTTGGCGCAACCAATGAATGCCTTTGCAAGAATTCTCCAAGCTTATGCAAGGTGAATTCGAGATGAGCATGATGGAGAATTAAATTCTTCCTAGGATTGCAAATCAAGCAAGAGTCGGAAGGGACAGTCATTCATCAAGAGAAGTATACCAAGGAACTTCTGAGGAAGTTTCTGATGGATAAGGCCAAACCCATGAGCACTCCATGCATCCCTCTCAAGTAATTGACTTGGATGAAGATGGTGAGAAAGTCTCAGAAAGCAACTATCGAGGATAATTGGCTCACTTCTCTATTTAACCGCCTCCAGACCAGATATCCAACTCAGTGTTGGGATCTGTGCTAGATTCCAGTCTAAGCCCAAGCAATCACACTTGACTGCAGTTAAACGAATTTTACGATATTTAAGTGGAAACTAATCTTGGTCTTTGGTACGAGAAAGGTGTTCTTCTGATGTTGTAGGTTACTGCGATGCCGACTACGCTGGAGATAGGATAGATCGCAAAAGCACAAGTGGGTGCTGCTGCTTCTTTGGAAAATGCTTGATCACTTGGTCTTGCAAGAAGCAAATACGATCGCCCTATCAACTACTGAAGCTGAATATGTGTCTGCTGCGAACTGCTGTTCTCAGATGCTCTGGATTAAGAATCAGCTACTTGATATCAATTAAGGTACACCAAATTCCTATCCTCTGTGATAATACAAGTGCTATCAACTTAGCTAAGAATCCTATTCAGCATTCTCGATCCAAGCACATCGATATAAACATCATTTATTAGGGATCATGTGCAAAAAGGCGACATTGAACTCAAATTTGTAAATACTGAGGATCAAATCTCAGATATATTTACAAAGCCTTTACCCGAGGATCGTTTCAATGTTCTGAAAGGATTCTCAATTTAAGATGTTCTAAGTGCTTTGAAATTTAAAAACTCTCTTAGAAACCCCCCCTTAGTCCTAGTTTAGATTCTGAGACGAACAAATAGAACTAAGCCTCTGAGCTTGAAGTAGGAAAACACAGGAAAACCCTATCTGAGAAAATTTGGTCTCAGAAGACTCATCTCTCAGAAAGGAGACCTTCTGAAACATCTCTCAGAAGGAGGATTCTCAGAAGGACCACCTCTCTCAGAAAGGTACCTTCCGAGAAACAAGTACCAACGGTAACTTTTGGATAAGTGGCAGAAAACGGCTAGTTATCAACCATGACTATAAATACTTATAGCAGTGTTTCATTTGAGCACTTTACGTCCAAAACTTACCAAAACTCTGCCAAAACCTCTCCTCGCTTTCCAATCATCACCTGCTCTCTCTCTCTCTTGTTCTTCTCTATCCTTTCTCAAACTTAAAACCTTTCCTTCAAATGGCCGTCTCTGGAGAAATCAAGGGCTTAATGAGAAACAATCTCAATGAGATATCCGAAGATATTCTCTATGACAATGAGGAAATGCAGTCCCTATTCCACAAGACTTATCTCCCAAGAATCTTGCCATGGGAAGGGTATTGCCTCTCAATGTCTACAATCAGGTGACGAAATCCAATTCACCTTCTCAGCAACCCGGATGGCCAGCCATGATGAGCTCCGAAGACGTATGCTACCCAAATGTGGTAAGGGCTTTCTATTCGCAAATAGAAAGGTTCACCAACAAAGGGTCAAGAGCAAGATTGGTGACCAACAGATCCGCTTCTCCTCCTCTGACATCAACAAAGTCTTCAAGACTTGAATGGTGGCGCTGTCATCGCCGACGACCCAGAATGGGTCAAGGAGGTAGATGACTCGGAAGAAGAAGTCGTGACTCTTCTGACTGGTAGCAACAGCCTACCACTCAAGGGAGTAAAGGTGCCTCATCTCACGCAAGAGGCTCGGATCATCTTTTCCGTTGTGCAACACACCCTTCTCCCTCGGATTGGAGACATGGGGAACGTTACCACCATGGACGCCTGCCTGCTGTACCACCTACTGAAAAAGGAAAGAGTAGATTTTGGAGGATGGTGCTCAACTACATGATGCACCAGGCTCATCCAAAGAGGGCTCTCACAAGTCTACCTTACGGAAGCCTTCTGACCAGAATCCTCAACCATTTCTCCTTCCCACTTGAAGACTATGAATATGTCTTCAACCACAGTAAGTTCTCCATGGTCACCTTCAACAACATCAAGAAGAAGAAGGTACCAGATACGGGGCACCTAAGAAGAAGGAGGAAGCAAAGCCTTCTAAGGGAACTGCTGGTCCCATCCAGCCCTCTAAGGCTAAGAAGGAAGGAAAAGGTTTCCGATCCTCCAGAAAAGAAGAAGAAGAAGCAAAAGGTGACTCATCCTTCTCCAACAAGGTGACACGGAGTATGGCTTCTGAGGAAGCTCAGAAGACTCCTCAGAGGCACCTACAGTTGCTGAGGCTGCTGAAGACTCAGAAGAAACAACATCTGAGCAACCCATGACCAGAAAAGGAAAGCACCTCCCACTCTCCAAGTCCCAGACGTACCACCAGAAGGAAAAAGAACGTGGTCGTTTGGTAAAAGCTAACTCTAAAACTCCACCTTCATTTCTTCACTCTTCTCTACTTCAATTCCTATTCTGATTCTGTTGATGGTTTTAAACCCACCAATTAAAACTAAACTCCTACATTCTTGAAATATCAGGGAAAACTCACAAAGGAGTGGGGATAAAAACCACCAAGAAACAGAGCCCGCCAAAGCCGACGGTAAAGAAATTGTAGCAGTTACTGCTACTGCTGCCACCACCGCTGCTGCTACTACTGCTGCTGTTGAAGAAGAAGCAGAAGCTTCTCATCACTCCTCCCATCTGACATGTCTCCCCCACCAGAGAAGACATTCAGGGCATGAAGGAAATGTCGCTGATTCCTCTTCCGAGGAAGAAGATGCGGCACGCTTTCACATTGTGCATCGCACTCCAGATGCTGGAAGCTCCAAGAAAGAGCCCAGAAGAAGCCATCTGAGGTTTCTATGGTGGAACTTTCTGAGGCAACCACAACTGAAGTTGCCACTGTGAATGCTGAGTCCTTGCTCAGACGATGCTCGACGTCCAGAAGGCGCTGGATCAACCTCTGAGACTCCAGAAGCTGCTCCGATGCAACAACAACAACAACTACAGCATGAGGAACGCTTCATTGAACCAACTTCTGAGGTTGTCTCCTCTCTTCTGAGATCCCTCTGGAACATGAGGACACTCATGACTCAACACATGACGTAGTGCAGAGACCACCAGCACTGGCTCAGCTCAGAGGTGGGCGCTGACGCTACCATGCTGCCGGAGTTGCAGCAGTTGAGGCATTTGTTGCCCACAGTTCCTTAGAAGGAACTCTCTCTGAGAAGGACTCTCAGAAGGAACCAGAGGTTCCTCCTCAGATATAACAGAGGTTCCTCCTACATCCTTTGATCAACAAGGTCCCACCTTCTCCATAACGGACTCAATGATCGTTCTGGCTTTCAGCTGGAAGGATGGTAGTCACCCCACCCTCTGTGCAATTCGGCCTTTCTTTGGTCGAACTGAGAAGTTGAAGCGCATTGAAGCATGCATAGCCAAATATCAACTTCAACCTCCCGACGAGGCTCAGACTATGGAGCAACCATCAGCTAGGCAACCCTCTGATCTAGACCTTGCTCTAGTTGCTGAGGATACTCAAAGGCAGCCTTCGATTGACCTTGCTGCTATTGAAGGTAAAGCTGTCCAAGAAGAAGACCCTCCTGAATATCAAACAAGGATATAATCGATGAACTACTTGAGGCTGAAGTCTCTCGTCCTCCTTCATCTCAACCCTCATCTTCTCAACAGCCTTCCACTGCCTCTGACCTCCCTCCAGAATGCGCTCAGAATGCGACTCAGAGCGAGATTCTCATGGAGATATGCCAGCTGCTACGCTACATTGCCAGACGGCTAGTTTAGTCAATGATGGCGTTTATATCTTAGCCACCCTTTTTGATGTAACAAAGGGGAGTAGATAAATGATAAAATTTTGTACATTGGCTATTGTAAACACTAGGCTAGAACTTAGGGGGAGCAACAATTTAGGGGAGCCAAATCTTTGTATCTTTACAAACCATAAATGAAAAATCATTTCTTTGGCATCTCATGTTTTACCTATCTTATGCTTATCTTTTATTATTTATTTTTTGGCATCTCTGATTACTTAGCTTGATATTTTGAATCTCATAGATACATTATCATGAAATACATGCTATGAAACTGATAATCTCAAACAGTAATCATACATGCATACTTGAACTGTTGATTATCTCAGCCTTCTAAGAAATAACGAAGCCTTCTCTCAGAAAGCTAAATTAGTTTCTAAGAAAGCAAAAGTGAATTCTGAATAAGTTATGAACTTACTCAGAAACACTCTGAACTTAAGCAAAATTATTATCTTAAGACTTAAGTTGTTATCATCAAAAAGGGGGAGATTGTAAGCTCCAGAACCTTCTGAGAGAATAAGCACAATTCTCTTAGAGTCATGAAAGTTTAATGATAACAAGGTAAGCCATAAGTATAAAATTTTACTTAAGGTTTTGCTAATATGTGCGCTAAGTGTCTCAGAAAGCTATAAATATTGCAATGCATGAGCAAAGACAAAGACAAAACATCAAGTAACCTCGAGATGAATTGATAAAAGCATAGCGCCAAAGATATCAGAAAGGATATCTCATAAGCGCAGAAGGTGAAAACATGTTTCTGAGGAAAGAACACTGTCGCCTCAGAAGGGTCTCAGAAGACCTCGCGACTAGGAGTTCTCAGAAGGGTCTTCCTCAGAAGGTTAGCCTCAGAAGTCCGTACAACTCTTAGAAGGTTGGACTCAGAAGCAACCAGTGTCTGGACTCAAGGAAGTGCAAACAGACTCAGAAAGCTCGCTACAACTAGCCAAGGAAGTGGGAACACGCGCACTGTGCAGTTCTGAAAGTTCTCATTTTGCGCTGACTGTAGCAGGGAGCCGTTCTGAAAAGGACACAGCCACATAAGCAAAGTGAAAGCCTCTAATTTCGCGGCTCTTTGATGCCTATAATATGAGTTCATTCCAGAGCAATGTGACGAAACTCTTGCGCAAAACTCTTGATAAAACGTGCCAAAACTCTGTGAATTGAAAATCATTTTGCGAAAACTTAGAACTTTCTCAGAAAGACAATTTTTACGAAATTGTTTTTCTAACTTTGCAAAATCTTCTAGTTCTGAATTGGTGTAAATTCTTACATTTGTAAGTTAATCTAGAAGTCTACTAAGTATAAAACTAGTTTGTAACTTAGTCTTGGTAGTTGTTTCGATCAAAACAACCTTCTGAAAAACGCTAAGTCCTTCGTTGTTTGAAGGCAGTTTTAAAGTCCTCTATGTTTGAGCCAAGGAAGTCCTCTAGTGTGAGGCAAGGAAGTCCTCTAGTGTGAGGCAAGGAAATCCACTTCGGGTTGTGAGGTGGTGGAAGTCCTTTACTTAGTAAAGGCAGTGTTGTCTGGGAGCGCACATTAAGAAGAATATCTAAGAACTCTCAACTGAAGGTTGAGGACTGGAGTAGGTTGGTTATAACCGAACCAGTATAAATCCCTTGTGTTAAGCTTTCTCCCTAACTCATTACGTGTCCAAATCTTGAGAAAACTCTATCACAACTTAATTAATAGGTCTCGTGAAAAACCTATTGATTAAAATCAGAAAGCTTTAAGAAACTCAAACTCTTAAGTCATTTTCTTAAAATCTCTCAGAAAGGAACTTTCTTAGAAAGACTAAGTTCTCAGAAACTTAATCTTCTCAGAAAGCATTTTCCGCTGCAAACTCTTAATCATACCTTCTGAGTAAAAACAGCTTTCTAAGTAAAAGTTTTAACAAGCAATTTTTAAAACTTGCACGATTCAACCCCCCCCCTTCTCGTGCACACATACACTTTCAATTACATCATCCATTAGTTATCTACAACATCCTAGTGACTAAAATGGAGCCATGGACTAAAGAAAGACCAAATGAAGATCAATACACTCAATTAGGACCAAAATAGGCTCATTACATCATCCATTGGTTATCTAAACCTTCCTAGTGACTAAAATGAAGCTATTAACCAAAGTAAGACCAAATGAAGCTCAATACACTCAATTAGGACCAAAATAGGCTCATTACATCATCCTTTGGTTATCTACAACATCCTAGTGACTAAAATGGAGCCATTGACCAAAGTAAGACCAAATGAAGCTCAATACACTCAATTAGGACAAAAATAGGCTCATTACATCATCCTTTAGTTATCTACAAATCCTAGTGACTAAAATGGAGCCATTGACCAAAGTAAGACCAAATGAAGCTCAATACACTCATTTAGGACCAAAATAGGCTCATTACATCATCCTTTGTTTATCAAACCTTCCTAGTGACTAAAATGGAGCCATTGACCAAGTAAGAAAAATGAAGCTCAATACACTCAATTAGGACCAAATAGGCTCATTACATCATCCTTTGGTTATCTACAACATCCTAGTGACTAAAATGGAGCCATTGACCAAAGTAAGACCAAATGAAGCTCAATACACTCAATTAGGACCAAAATAGGCTCATTACATCATCCTTTAGTTATCTACACCATCCTAGTGACTAAAATGGAGCCATTGACCAAAGTAAGACCAAATGAAGCTCAATACACTCAATTAGGACCAAAATAGGCTCATTACATCATCCTTTAGTTATCTGCAACATCCTAGTGTCTAAAATGGAGCCATTGACCAAAGTAAGACCAAATGAAGCTCAATACACTCAATTAGGACTAAAATAGGCACATTACATCATCCTTCGTTTATCTAGACCTTCCTAGTGACTAAAATGGAGCCATTGTCCAAAGTAAGACCAAATGAAGGTCAATACACTCAATTAAGACCAAAATAGGCTCATTACATCATCCTTTGGTTATCTACAACATCCTAGTGACTAAAATGGAGCCATTGACCAAAGTAAGACCAAATGAAGGTCAATACACTCAATTAGGACCAAAATAGGCTCATTACATCATCCTTTGGTTATCTAAACCTTCCTAGTGACTAAAATGGAGCCATTGACCAAATTAAGACCAAATGGAGGTCAATACACTCAATTAGGACCAAAATAGGCTCATTACATCATCCTTTGGTTATCTAAACCTTCCTAGTGACTAAAATGGAGCCATTGACCAAAGTAAGACCAAATGAAGCTCAATACACTCAATTAGGACCAAAATAGGCTCATTACATCATCCTTTAGTTATCTACAACATCCTAGTGACTAAAATGGAGCCATTGACCAAAGTAAGACCTAATGAAGCTCAATACACTCAATTAGGACCAAAATAGGCTCATTACATCATC